>APFE030811743.1:80294-163255 GCA_000404065.3 Pinus taeda
CATTGCTGTAGTTCTTCTTGCTGCAGTTTTGTCTCAAGCTGCAAAAACTCAATATTCTCATGTGCAGTTTGCAGAGAGGTTTGGATGTCAAAGAGAGTTTCTTTGTTAACTTTGACCATCTCATCAACAGTGGAATGAATTAGGATATTCAATAACTTTAATGCATCTTCAAGTCTGGCCATTTTTCTTCAATGTCTGATTTACACCTTAAAAATTGATCACAACCAACAATATTCTTTATAAATGTGCAACAAATGATTAGTTTGCAACCATGTACAGTTTTCAAAATTACAACGTATAGCTATTGCAGAAGGACCATTTAACGTTGTATTCACATCATTCACCCCAGTCACAAACAGTGGTAATGAACTAGTCATTCAACGCACTGAGCTATTAACACCAACACAATACAAAGGGTCTGACTGCTTTGACTCAACGCACAATATATAGCTTCGAGAGAATGCCTAGCTCAGGCAACAGACACACAAAGAATGAGATAATGCAGCATATGCTCAGTCAAGTCTTCAAATCTTTGCACAGAAATTGTCGAGTACACTAGCCCAACAGAAAGTGCAGTTTCTAATTTGGCATCAATTGCTCTGCCATGATTTGTAAGAGAAAAGGGTATTCCTATTAAGTTTCATCCTTCAAAGCTCGTTGGAAACCTGGGTTCTAAGAACCGATACTTTGATTTTGATAAGCTAGGAGAGGTTACATCAATTATTACTCAAAACCAGAATAAAATCATTGATATGAACTACTATCCTGTGGAAACTTGAAAAGATCGAACTGAGATGCACTATGGAATCATTGCTGGAAGAGTTATTTCATCTCACCTCCCTTAAACATTTGAGAATGTATGCAAGCAGGAAGTCGCTAACGGAAAAAATATACTTTCGATGGACCTCAGTATCCAAGCTCTTGCTTTCCAGCAAAACGCTTGTCGCTGTGAGGAATATCTAATTCTCCATCCAAAACACCCTTCAGAGCTCCGAAAACACAGTGGTCCTCTCAGAAAACAATGTAGCATGCACTAACTTGTACAACTCTTCTATGTTCTCAGGCTTAATTTACTGACTGACCTCCGTTGAACTGTACTCTCCACCAACCCTCACATCAGAATTCATGTGCTGTAAGAGCTTCAATAGTATTCCTGGGGTCAGCGACGCCATCTCAAAATAGAAATGTTTCAGTCAATCAGGTGTTACTGTAAGGATATTTATTTTTCTATTCAAATCTTCCCAAACCATCTTTACGCGTCAAGCCGTTTCTCTAGCCGTCTTATTAGGCCGTTTCATGTTAAAAGCGGGCTGTTTTGGTATTTACTCCAGCAACACACGGAAACTTCGAGCCGTCGCAAGACTTGGAACACGCAAAAGAATTAATAATATCCTCATTGATACTTATAAATGCCACATCGCAGGTCAGTTCGATCAACAACAGCAAAGAATTGTCTCGGGAGTATGGCTCTCAACAACAGATTTACAAATAAGCCTAGTGTCTTGGTATCCTGCACTGCTTGCTCTAGCTGTCCCCGGTGAAGGTGTTCCTATCGGTTCGCCTTCTGGAGATGACGAAGTTGTAGTTGTCGCTGCAGTTCCAGATTGTTTCATAAGTGCGAAGGTTTCTCATGAGCGCCCGTCCAAAGATCAGGTCTTGAGCGCATTCGATGTTGCTAAACAAGATGCCTTCACATATGAATGATTGTTCTTAGTGCCAGGTGGTCCCTTGGATGCTCCTTCCTTTTTTTTCTTTTAGAAGACTACATGAATCGCGCTGTTACAGAGCAAGGTATAAACCTAACGACAACCGGATTCGAAACTGGTATGAGAAAACATCCTTCGTGTTTCCAAAAGCATGGAAGTAAACTATAATTACAGGAGACGAGGGGCAATCGCTATCACGATTGACCAATCCCGCAGATGCACAATAGAGCATAAGAAACTAATGGTGAAGTTATGGAATAACGCCTTGCAGCATGAGGACGACAGGAGCCAGGAGGTTCTATGTTTAAGCAACGTTTAAACGTAAGAGCGTTACAGTCAGCAAAGGCTTTGGAGCACAAAGCGTTACAATCAGTCCAGGAATGTCTAAAGCAGGTTTTGATGATTCATTGGTTCCGATTCCGAACGCTTGCACACAAATGCAGAGAACAGTTACAACACCTCAAACAATCCTTGAAGCAGTGAGGATGTGGATACCAGCGGCCATTAACACAACTGACACAGGCATTTCTAACATAAATTAGCTTTCTGTAAAGCGTTGAGCAGAGACATTACTCTGCCAAAACATTACCACCGGCAGAAACTGAAACGACACACAAGGACCAATCTCTCTTAATATGATAATTGCACCCAATCTCTCTTAATATGATAATTGCACTCCATACCCAGCACCAACCAACTTTCATGAGCGCCAGGGTTGACAGGTAGATTTTAGAGCGTTAGAGTAGGTGGATAGTGAGGGGGAGCGTTTTTATGAAAACACATCTGATAAGATGTCAGATTCACAGCGTAACAGAGCGCAGTTAATGACGGTAGGGCAGCACTATTCAAGGCAGCTCACAGGCCACACATCATGGCTCTGATACCATGTTAAACACACATGGGGAGCGAGAACAAATGTGAAAGATAAAGCATGCAATACAATTTTATTAACAATTTGATATACATTTATAGTACATTTGGTGACCGTTGGGATTCACATCCCAAGGTCCCTTGGACTACTTAGTCAGTTCGGCTTCCACACTAACCCTTTAGGATTAGGTGTCCAACAGAAAAGATAACTAATTCATGCTGAAGTTTAATTATAATATATTAAATGGTTAGAAGGGGTGAAAAATGTTGATCTGCTGAAGATAAAAGATATGCTTTGTTGAAAGGCATGCGTCATTCTCATCATGTTAATTTGCATTTACATTTATCATTTCTTATGATATGTTTCTCGTCACAATTGCATTTAGATGTGTCCTCAGTGTCAGCCTTTTACTTCAAGTGAGGAGATAGCCTAATAAAGGCCCATTCACCAAGTGCTCTGCTAATTCTGTTACATCAAGATTGGATGGAAAAGGGCACCAAAGAAAGCTCAAAAATTTGCTCTACTCCCGTGTTCAAATGCACAAATTGGTTCATACTTTTCAAAGTTTAAAAGTTTAATAATTAAATGAAGCAATAAGAAACACTAGCTATGCAAAGTTTAATAATTAAACTAAACTAAGGAATAGGAAACACTAGCTATACAGCTTTGTTTAATAATTAAACTAAGCAACAAAAAACACTAGCTATGAGAAGTTTAATTAACAGGAAACACTAGCTATACAGCTTTGTTTAATAATTAAACTAAGCGACAAAAAACACTAGCATGAGAAGTTTAATAATTAAACTAAACAACGGGAAACACTAGCTATGTGAGATTTAATAATTAAACTAAACAACCGGAAACACTAACTATGCAGCTTTGTTGAGAAGAGGTAATGGGAAGTGTTAATATACATTGTACGACAAAATCCCATCATAGGATATAGCACTGTACAACAAAATTGTGGCAACACAGAAATAAAAACCAAAACTTACCAACAGCCCTGTTTCATATAATTGTTAACAGCCAGAAGTCAACTTACCAACAACCATGTCTCATGTAATCGTTAACAGCCAGAAGTTAATGGCCCTGTTCCACAAAAACTCAATTATACGGCTACACACTCGGTTCCCAACAGCCCTGTCTCATATAATCATTAACAGCCAGAAGTTAACGGCCCTGTTCCACATAAACTCAATTATACGGCTACACACCTGGTTCCCGTTTTTTGATTACCAACCTTTTTCAGATGGAAAAAATCAACAGACAGCCCTGTTTCATATAATCGTTAACAGCCAGAAGTTACCAGCAGCCCTGTTCCATATAAACTCAATTATACGGCTACAAACCCGGTTCCTGTTTTTAGATTACCAACCTTCGTATTAATACAAGACTTCGAATTAATACAAGACTGTTTACATACATCAATGTTTACCATCTCTCTTTGCATCATTCACCAAAGATACTAAAATTTAACAAGATAGATAACGTATCCCATATAGCATCCTATCAAAAAGCATTCCAAACAGTAATAACATATATAAATATGACCCCAACAGTATAATTTTGCCAGAACATGTACTATTTTAAAAAATGCAATTATTTAGAGATTTGCACATGCCCCCCGTCTAACCAAGTCAGCTTTTTTGTCAACACTGAAACCAGCCCAGATAAAATTTGAAATGATAAGAATTAATCCTCTTATTGATGTTGCGGGGCAATAAATACAAGTGCGTCCAATATACAGCAATTCTCTGTAGTACTGACTAAACCAGAATTAACCTACCACCGAGAGTCAACCACTTCATTTGATAGTCTAAGTCAAATTTTTCTATCAACCAACTCCAGTCTTTAATGCCAATATTCGTAGTGTTTTATGCCATATTTGTTTGGTTTAAGATGGAGACCAAGTATTTGAATCCCATGTCCATTGGAACAACCTCTACATCAAATATAAAGGCAATGTTCACAATAGTGTCGGGCTCACATGGCCAAATTTGGAGATAATCTGATGTAATGTTTGCCATTTCTCTACAGATGCATTCCCCAGAAATAAGAGATCATCCACAAATAACTTATGGTGATCTGCACCACCAAGAAATTTCCCCGACAATGAGCCTCAGTAATCATACAGCTCATCCCATTAACAACCAACAGAAAGAAACTGAGATAATCACCACAAAAGGATATGCCAACAAAGTACTGACCTGTGATTATTGTAGATATTTCAGACAGGTGTTGCAAACATTCTTGGGGGACAACTAACATTATTCAATTACTTGCACATTTCTCCTGACACCTCAATGAGCAATATTATCCCAGCATGATTTACAATGAGATGAGTTCCTAAAGCTACACCTCCATGTTGAGGAGTAACGGGGAATATTAATGTAAAACAAAATCATCACACATGATCAGTGTGCTTGCACACCAAATAGCCACAAGTTGAACACTGTGGCTATCCTCAACCTGCTTAGTAAAACAGTGCAACCTGCTCAGTCGATGAGTTGAGCACCTTTTTATCACATTAAAAGCCAGGTTAGTAAGCCAGCGAGTTGCTGTGGATCAAAATCAGCAACATACAGATATGCCAATATAGTATTTAAGACTGGGCATTACTTTGGAGAAAAATCACAAAGTAGAGATATGTCACCATAGTTATTAAAATATTAAGTATTGGGGGTTTTCGTGCATTATATTAGATATCATATATCAACACCTTGCAAAGCCACCTCGCACCAGCTTTCGCTGTTGATATCTGTTCAGTAACATTAAACTACAACAGGAAGCAGCAAAATTACTAATTCTAGGATAACGATAACAAAAAAAGATGCAGATGTAGCAAAGAATACTCGAAAGAAAGTTACGCAGCTACCTAAAAGCAAAGCAACACTGAATGGGCATGCAGAGAAAAGCAGAGTAGCCAACCAGACGGCTGAAAATGCAACCCGTCACAAACGTCATAACTGGGCTGCACGTTATAATGCCTTCACACAACACCGACTCAAATATAAAACAGGCTTGTAGAAATGCAAGGAAATATCAGAAGGAAGAACGTATTTCTGGAATGACTGGACAACTCAATATAATCATTAGGCCTGTATTCACCCGATTAAATTTGAGTACGTGAATGGTTCGTTGGCTATATAAAGATAAAGGGGCTATAACCAACTGTAGGAGTGATTAATGGAAATCTTAAGATGAGAGAAAATATTTCATTATTTGGAATGAATGGTCAACTTTAGGGCTAATTATGTGCAATTAGATTGGAAATGTGGAAAAATTAGGCAACTTTACAAAGATAATCAGCATTAAAATGGCTATAGCTTGCCACTATGATCTCACAAAATTGAAATTTGGATCAAAATTGACGACAATAATTGACACAATCTATAGAAAACAATGACAAGAAGAAATTTCACAGGTTTCTCAGGACAAGGGCCTTGGGAGAAACTGCCAAGGCCACCCACCCATTGATTTCATCAGTCACTACTTTTCACTAGGAACGTGATTCTTCATTGGAAGTCACAACATTCGACCAGGGGTAGAGCCTATTCATGTTGGACGATTAATATTTGTCCATCATGATGAAACTCCAAAGGCCTTTTGAGAAACTGCCAAGGCCACCCACTCCAGTTTTCTTCAACTACTGTTTTTCATTAAGAATACAGAGTTTCTTCACTGGAAGTCACAAGATTCAACCAGGAGTAGAGCCAGTTGGTTTATATATCTGAAACCACCCTGCCTCTCAGATTTCCTACGCAACAGTAGAGAATTCTGGAGATTTCTATTGTAAAAATGAAAAGAAAACTTAGGAGAACAAAACATTGAATAAACATGAATAATTAGTTTCCCTATCCAGCATCAAAATCTATTGAATATTGAATAATTTACCAATTCACAAAAATATGTCGCCTCCTGGAAGTAATCAATCTGTAACTAAAAAAAACAGTCAAGTTAAAAATTCCAACAAAGTAAATTTCCAGATGCCCATAGGCCCTAAGGATTAAACTTGCTCTGATACCATATGTAACAGCACAAGTAAAACTAAAATTAATGTCAAAAGGAAAACAATTCTTTCAATGAAATTATACCTATACCTTCCGGCTGCGAAGTGACCACAAGATTTGGGGATGACTCTCCTCCCAACCGTAGGCTCAATTGTGCAGGATTCTCCTACAACTGGCCACCCCCGAGCCCTCAATCAACGACTACTGCCAGTATTCCTAAGTCTTAGTATTCTCCCAAGAGAATGAAGATAGAACCTTAGAATGATCCCCCACCATCCTCCTCACCATTCATTAAATAGAACAAAGCCTTGGAAGGGGAACCACATGCACACCCTCCATGTGTCCCTTGGAAGGGGAACCACATGCACACCCTCCATGTGTCTGCATGCTACTTTTTCTCTCCTTTCCTTTGATTTTAGCTTTCTTGTTTTTCTTTCCTTCTTTTTTTGATAATTTCATTCTTTTATTTCTTAAATATGGTTATTACTATTTTTATTTTTATTTTTATTACTTATTTCTTTTTATATAATTT
Source organism: Pinus taeda (assembly GCA_000404065.3). Taxonomy (NCBI): domain Eukaryota; kingdom Viridiplantae; phylum Streptophyta; class Pinopsida; order Pinales; family Pinaceae; genus Pinus; species Pinus taeda. Next base: position 87,414 of record APFE030811743.1, read on the forward strand.
TTAATATCATTTATCATTTATTATTCTTTATTATTTATTATCAAGTGATTTATTTATTATTCTTTATTATTTATTATTTATTATTATTCATTGTTTTATTATTAATTATTATTTTGTATTATTTTTATTAGTTATTATTTATTATTTATTATTAAGGGAGGGATATTACATTTAGACCAATGAGACACAATATACTTCATTTGGATTTTTTGGGCTGATGTTTAAATATCTTGTTGTTGCTTCAAATTTCCACATTCTCTATCTCCTCCAGCTAGTAAGTTTATTCCCAATTCTTAGAAATTTTCTTAAGATAGAATTCTAGCGACTCCTTGCCCCTTTATTAACTTTGTAGTCTTGATATCCATGTCATACTCCTAAATTTTAGCAATCCATTCGTCTATTTTTCCCTCACTATCCCCTTATACTAGAATGCATTTCACAACAATTGTAGGAACCTGAGCAATTATGTTTGATTGCGAGGCATAAACTCTAAAGTCCTTTAGGGCTTTGACCAAGGCATAAACATGCTTCTCCAAAATTTTATACTTTAGCTCCGCATATCGTAGCACCCAACAAAAAATTTCTATTGGTTTCTCATGTCCTTCATTGTTTTTCTGCAGTAAGACAACAACCACTGTATGAGGAGGAGAAAAAGAGAAAACAAAAAATGGTTTTAGATAGTTTGGGCTGACTAATACAGGAGCTTCTACAAAGGCCCTTTTAATTTTGGAGAATGATTCATGAGACTCTACAATCCATTTCACTTCCTTATCCTTCTTCAACATCTCTGTAATTTCTTTAACTATCTCAACATAATTGGGTATGAACCTCCTTAAAAACTTGATTCTGCCCAAGAAAACATGTATCTCTTTCTTATTTCTTGGTGATGGGATGTTGTTGATGGCTTCCATCCTCTTGGGATCAATCTTCACCCCCTCTTTTTCCATGATGTGTCCTAACAAATTTACCTCACCTAGAGCAAACTGAGACTTCTTAGGATTTAAACACAGACCATATTTTATGCATTTCTCGAAAGTGAGTCGTAGATGTTCAATATGCTTCTCATCCTTTTTTGAAAAAGCAGTGATGTCATCTAGGTAAATTCTCCCACAAAATCTATATACATGGTTCCTCATCCTCCAACACATGGTTCCTCATTCTATATACAAAATATATATACATGGTTAGTGGCCTCAAACTCCAGCTTGAAGGAGAGAGGTATCAAGATTCTTTCTGGGGACACCAACAACACACCTACAAAAATTTCCTTCCTTGGAGTAAGCACCATCAAAGTATAGCTTCCATACTTTATCATACTCTAGTGACTGTTGGTTTAGTTGGACCGAACATTCAACTTGTGTTTCATCCAGGATTAGATCATGTTACTCTGACAACGAATAAGATAATTTTTTCTCTCTACCATATACAGGGACATTATTTGAACAGACAACTCTTGTAACTGTTTTCATAAATCTTGATTCTCTATACAATCATCTTTCTTTGTTGTCATACATCGAGATTGTATCATATGTCAAATCCAATTTGACAGATCCTCCAATCTTAGACCCCCATAACTTGGAAAATAGCATACAGAACCTTGCATGGATATAAACCACTATAATATCCATTACCACACTTTTTACAGGAATCTGGGATAAATCAACAACCAAATATTTAATCATCCCTAGATATTTCACTCTCTTGGAGTCAAAAGAATATAGATCTTTATATGGATTTGTAATTTGTAGCCCCAATTGCTCCATAACATACAATGGCATCAAATTGTGAGAATCTCCTGAGTCAAGCATGTAGTTTTGTAGTAGAATCTCATAAACTACCAAAGTAACATAAAAAGGGGCAATGGAAGAGTCATTCTCAACATGAGGTCCAAATAAAACCATGGGACTTTCTTCCTGGAGGTTCAAACTATAATGCAAAGGAGCTATGGTGGATGGGCACGTGAACTAAAACACCTGAGATTAGGTTGTTTTAATAGTTCAATCAAAGGAACAAAAAATTTTACCTTCTCAAGTTCGTTTTAAAGATTAAAGGTAGAAGGGATTCTATCAGTTGTGACAATTTCAACATGGTCTTTTTCTTTATCACATACTAGTTTGGATGGTAATGGAAACTACTCTATTTTAGAAACTTTGGGCTTGTGGAGAATGCAACTTGAGGACCCTTTCTTTTTGGGTGACGCTTGGTCTAGAGGCTTTTTTCCTTTATTTGTTGATTTAGGAGGATTTGGTGGAGAGGACTCCTCATTTTGGTCCTACATTCTAGATATTTTCCTAGAATATCTAAAATCATATTTCCTATGTAGTTGGGCCTGCATGAAGTTAGCAAATTGTCTACAATATTTTTCAATCTCACCATCATCCAGTGCATCCTTCAAATCATCGTCTCCTTCCTCATGTGCTTCAAATTTGTATTCCCCTTTAGAAAACGAAGAGAATTTGTTTTCTTGGGCTTCCATGGTTTCCTTAGCATGTTCCTCTAGATCATCTTCCGAATACAATGGAGGCTGAATTTGTTATTTTTTCTCTTTTCTCTCCCTTTACAAGAGATGCAAAGGTGGCCTCCTATATTGAGGATTGAAACTTTAGTTAGGAGCTGGTTGGTTTTGTCAAGGAGAGTTTTTGTTTTCTAACTCTAGTTTCACAAGCTTGTTAGACATTTTTCTTATTAATTTGTTCATTTCCTCAAGTTTTTTCTCTTGAGTTTCCTTTCCCTAGTTTGAGGAACTATCTTCCTCTTTTCCCTTTATCCTATCTGCATGATCAGTTCTCCCTCTGCACTTCCCAGTAGAGGTGAAATTTGCTTCAACTTCTAAAGAATCTATTTGAATCTGGTCTAAGGAGCGAGACTTCCTTTCTCTGAGAGTGAAACCAAATTCTGATTCAAAAGGCCAAACAAAAACCACTTTAGCAGCAGCCTGTGGAGGTTTGATTTCAGTAGGGAGACTATTATACAATTTGTTAAATTGTTTTATGAATTTTGACACATATTCATTATATTTTTTCTTCATGGCATTGAATTCAATGCGGATATAACCATGGTCCTTATTCTCTCCCCATTTTTGCATGAAATATTATCCATCTCCTCCCAGGTAGTGATTGAAGCATTTGGTAGGGATTTAAACCATTTCCTAGCTTCCCCATCTAGAGACTGGAAAAAAAGTCTTAAAACCACATTTAGGTGTTCTACATTAAGATTTTATGCAAATGCACATAAAGTTTCTACATGCCTATGTGCTGAGATGTCATATTCTACTGTGAATTTGGGGAATATCTTAATATAGCCTTGTGGCATACCATTCAAGGGCTATGACAAGTCTAATGCGGCATATTTGTTCAAGAGAAAGCCTGGGACAACCATGTTGAGAAAGGGAGGTGATAGAATATTTATTACAAGTCCTTGATAAGGGGGTATGTGAGTTGCAGCTGACTAGATATGGGTTGGGAAGCTATTCACACTCTGTGTGGGACTATTTATAAGGATGTATTTAAATTCTTCAGTTTCAGGGGAGGGATGAAATGAGAAAGAGGGTGAAATGATAGAATCTTCTTCGTTTTTTACTCTTAAAGAGAACAAGATAAATGGTAGACCATATTCCTCGGGATATTCCAAAACTCTGGAGGGAAACTATGAGTAGTTTACCACAATATTTTGAGAGTTATAAGAAGATACTTCTAGAAAAGAGGTTACAGGGACTGGGGTGACAAGGCTTCTTTGTTTCCAGATCCTCCTAGATATTATTTTTTCAGTGTCAAATACATGAGGGGTTATCTGTTGTGAAGTATTAGAGCAAGTGTGTGGCCTTTTGAAAGACATGATGGCAAAAATGAGATTTAGAAAATGGAGTCGCCAAGGTGTGATATATTCAACCCACACCCCTTCCTTCTCACCTTATTGAAGGGTGTACAAATGTTGTACCCAGGGAAAATGTTCTAATTCATCCCCGAAAATGGAACCAAAATATGTTGTAGCTCTTAGAGACAATCCCTGGGTTGAGTAGAGACCAATGCCTAGGACATCTTGATGAGTGTTTTAAATATTTGATAGGAATTCATATCAAACTTAGTATTTACTATGTTTGAGAGAAAATTGATTCAAAAACTTCCTTAAGAGGGGAAATGCAAAGCCAGATGTAAACTATTACTCACAAAACCATTAATATTAGATTCATGATGGCCAAGATCACATAAACATGTAGCTTATCAGTCGTTATACTATATTTGGTAGAAGACTTGAGCAAGAGAGAAAATCAATACACAGGGACTAGATCTAAGGATCTAGTGCATCAAAGTTCTGCGTGAAATGGATGAGACAAATATTTGAATGGAATTCTATGGTACATGGGGTGCATTTTAGGGATTATATTTCATATCAGTATAGACATATTTAATCAAAATTTGACTTAGAATAATCCATAAATTCATGTAAATATATCCAACAACTACCATTACATGCAATCTAAGAAGAATAATGAGAACATATGAAATAAACATTAAAAAGAACACATACTAAAAATTCAGATGAGCTAGAATCACCAAAAATTTGTATTAATCTTCCACAGAGCATACATTTCATTTACAATTTACAAGACTTCTCTCTTGGAAACCAAAATTATGAACCCATGGTTTTGTATCATAAAACTATTTTATAGGGCCTCAGAGGGAGAAACCGTTACAAAATATTCCTTCTTGATTTCTTACAGTGAATCATCATAGAAAAATATCAGTGTGCTTTGTGGCAAAAATATACTAACTAAATTCTAGATGAATGATTGAAAATATTTACATAAAACATGAAATCAAAGTGTCATGGTTGACACAATCTACAATATCTTTAGTCATGATAGGCAGGTTGTAGAGGCAGTGTTGATGGCTCAATAATTGGAGCATAGGAGGATTGAAAAACTGCTTGCATATTTGAAACAATGATGGAGCTGGTTGAGGAGCCTAGAAGAACTGCTAATATTCGACTTTGAGATTGGTTAGACTTGTGCAATTCAGTCTACGACGAAGCAGGGTCTTTACCATTCCCAACAATTGAAAATCCCTCCTCAAATAATTAACTACAATCTTACCCTTCAGACTGGAAGTCTTCTCATGGGAAGAATCTACCTTTATTTTGGCCTCCACTAGTCTTTGACTATATTTTTCCCACTAGATTAGTACTCCCACAAAGTCCCAATAGTTGGGCAACCTTTCTCTTGTTAGAATATTAGATCTACTAAACTAGTTAGCTATCTAAGAAACCAACAATATATCAACACATGAATAAGAACAAAAAGAGAACAAGGAAAAAGAATACAACAGATATACGTGGTTCACCCAATTAGGCTACGTCAATGGGAAGGTTGTCTTCCATTATCTCCAGAAATATCCTACAGTCTTACAAAGAGAGCAACGACAAATAACCTGATACAAATGGTAGTATGATGTGAGCACAGGATAAGATGTGATGGTATCACAAAATGGTATATCTTAAGAGGCTCCCTTGAGCCTATTATATACCTAGAGATGTGGAGGAATTACTCTAACATAATAAATGTGGGATAATATAATTTTCCAAAATAACACCTCTTTATATAATAAATGGATACAAGAGTATACTATGACATAATAAAAATTGGATATAATGTATTACTCTTTTACATAAGATTGTGGACAACTTCTAACATAATACAAAGACATTATTACCTTCCAAGGAATATAATATATTCCAACACTCCCCCTTAATAATGGCTAGGAGAAGGGCCCATCCTAACACTAATGAAGGAAGGAGTCATTACTGCTCCCCCTTGATGAAAAATTCCCTCATCCCAAGCAAAGAACGAAGATGCACATACTTCGCTTCTATCAAGGATTTGGTGAAGATATCGGTTGCCTGCTACTCAGTAGGACAATACTCCAAAGAAAGAATACCATCGGTGACAAGATATTGAATATAATGAGCATCAAGGTTGTGATGCTTTGTCTTGGAGTGATATATAGGATTGTTAGTAAGTTGAATTGCACCTTGATCATTTCAACACAGTGGGTGATTTCAGAACCATACCAAGATTGGTAAGAACATGTCCTAACCAAAAAACTTCTTTAGTTGCTTCTTTAGCTTCTCTATACTTTGCTTCACATGAAGATAAAGTAAGAGTCTTCACCTTCTTGTTGGACCAAGAGATCGAACCTGAACCAAGTTGAAATATGTAACCAGCAGTTGACCGCCGATCAGAACTGTCACCTTCCCAATCAGAATTTGTATAACCAGAGAGTAAAACTATAGAGCTACTTGAATAATATACACCATAATGAAATGTCCCCTATAAATATCGCATAATTCTCTTGGCCGCCTGCCAATGACTTTCACGAGGTTTCTGCATGAATCAAGAAACCATTCTGGCTGCAAAAGAGAGATATGATCTGTTGTGAATTAAATATATCAAACTACCAACGAGCTAACAATAAAGAGTAGCATCAATCAGTGGAGTGGTACACTCAATAGTTAACTTAACACCTGATTGAAATGGTATAGGAGCAGGTTTACAATCACTCATATGGAAATGAGACAATAAATTTGTTGCATACTTAAGATGAGAGAGAAAAATACCATTAGCCATATGCGAGATATGAAGACCCAAGAAATAGTGCAATGTACCGAGATATGTCATCTCAAACTTCTTCTAAAGGGCAATTTTCATATTTTGAATTAATACAAGTTGGCTGCCACTAATAATTAGATCATCCACATATAAAACAATAATGAGTACATTATCACCAAAGTTCTTAACATATAGATTTGGATTAGATATACAACGCTTAAAACCATTAATTAAGAAATATGCATCAATTTGATCATACGAAGCCATAGATGATTGTTTGAGAGCATATAAAGATTTGTGTAATTAGCATACTAAACTTGAGGATTCAGCAGAAATAAAACCAGGAGGTTGTTTCATATAAATTTATTCAGCAAGATCACCATTTAAAAAGGCACTTTTAAAATCCATTTGATGAATTTCCCACTTATAATATGTAGAAAGTGATAAAATGGTTCTTATTGTGTTGATTTTAGCAATAGGAGCAGAAGTTTCATTGTAATAAATACCTTCAAGTTGGTTAAAACCTTTTGCAACTAATCTAGCTTTATGTTTTTCGATCTGCCCTTCTGCAGTGAACTTAGTTTTATAAACCCATTTAGAAGCCAACTAAATTCTTTCCTAAAGGAAGAGGAACAAGAGACCAAGTCTTGTTTCTCAAAAGAGATTCATATTCAGCAGAAATAGCTTGTTCCCAATGAGGCTCACCCTTATCTTGAGCATAAGTAGTAGGATCATCTATGGCCAAAACTTTGGTTATTAGAACAAAGTTAGATATATTTAGACGAGTGTCATAAGAATTTCCGAACTCACTACCTACATATTCAAGAGTTTTCTAAGCCCAAACATGGAGAGTAGAAGGAACAAGAATCACTTCAAGAGCTTCATGAGTTTCAGGTGGAATACTTGAGGGAGAGGAAGAATCAAGATAAATAAGAGGCACAGAACTGGAACAAGGAGTAACAAGCACATGTTAGAATATTAGATCTACTAAACTATTTATCTATCTAAGAAACCAAAAATATATCAACATATAAATAAGAACAAAAAGAGAACAGGGAAAAAGAATACACCAAATATATGTGGTTCACCCAATTGGGCTACATCAATGGGAAGGTTGTCTTCTATTATCTCTAGAAATATCCTACAATCCTACAAAGAGAGAAACTACAAATAACTTGATACAAACTGATACAAATGGCAGTATGCTGTGAGCACAGGATAAGATGTGATGGTATCACAAAATGGTATATCTTAAGAGGCTCCCTTGAGCCTATTATATACCCAAAGATGTGGAGGAATTACTCTCACATATTAAATGTGTAATAATATAATTCTCCAAACTAACACCTCTTTATATAATAAATGGATACAAGAGTATACTATGCCATAATAAATATGGGATATAATGTATTACTCTTTTACATAAGATTGTGGACAACTTCTGACATAATACAAAGACATTATTACCTTCCAAGGAATATAATATATTCCAACAGCTCTGAAAATCCTCTCAAACTCAGCATTAAAAGCAACCACATTTTTTATACCATCTCTAGGCACTCCTCAACTTTGACTCTAGCTTCCTCCTCTTGGACAACTTTAGAGATCTCCATGATAGTAGTTACTATGTCCACCACATGTATGGGCCTCAAACCACTAAATGGAATTTCATTTGCAAAATGAATGAAATTTTTGGCAATCTAGGAGTTCTTTACTCAAACTTATTTGGATGATAGGATGAAGAACTCGTAATCTTTGATTACAAATTTTTGTTCATTCATCAAGGTTATGTACTCCGAGTTGTTTCTTATCTGTACAATGATCTCATCCCATACTAGTTGCTTCGCTTGCAGAAAATACATCTTTCCTTTCAGATTTCCCTTCAATTCATAAACCTCTTGGTTTGATGCCTATAGGTTCTTACTAATGATGTCTACATTGGTACTGGCAATCTCCAGCTACTTCTATTTTTGTGTTAGGCTTCTCTAGGAAACATTCAATTCATTCTACACCCTTTTAAGCTCCCCTTCTGAAAGTTGGAGTTTAGTAAGGGTCTTCATGAGCTGTTATGTGGGGTTTTGAAGATATTTAGGTACAAATATTGCATAGATATGTGTATCTATTCTCATTTTCGTCTCTGTTGCCTGCTGCTTGAAGGTTACTATTTCATTATTCCTTTCAATGAGCTATTTGGCTAGGATTTCTTTCTCTTCTTCCACCTGTGAAAGTTCTTTAGATTGTACATGCTCAATACTTGACATCTTCAATTTATGCCTTAGCTCATAGATTTCTATTTGAGAACTTTGAAGGAGGGCTTTGAAGGAAGTTTTGTCTTCTACATTTACACCTAGCTTCATGATTATGTTTTTGAATCTTTTGTTCTGCATGCAGAGAGCCCTAAAGTTGGATCTCTCTTAATTTATCCATATTGTAGCTTTTTCCAACAACTTCTCAGACTTGGTGATAGTCATTTCATTCCTATTGAGCTCAATGTATAACATCTCTCCAACTTTCCTATGGAACTTTATCTTATATGGCAAGGGAACACTTGTCAAATCCAAAGAAGCATCCAAAGATTTTAATTGAGAACCTGGAGGCAAAGGTTCTACCAGTGGATGTTGTAGTGAGAAGTTCATTTGATTTCTTTCTAAGTCCATAGCGATCAACAGTCTAGTCTGATATGGAACTGAATGAGATTCCATTTGATGTTGCATATCTTCCCTCACCTTCTCGTTTCTTTCTACGATGGCCTTTCTAGTAGGCCAACCTGACTCAAGAATAATTGCACTTATTTTTGCACCTAAAATAGCTACCTCTGAAGAGGGTCAAGAAATAGTTTGTAATGGATCCTCCAAGGTCACTTGGAAACCGGATTGATCTGGCCTTGTTTCTACTAACGTAGTCTCAAGTGATTCTTATTTTGTCTCTTGCGTTTTCCCCTTTTAACTGTGTGTACATCCTCCATTTTTGTATCTCTAGTATGGTCCACAGTCATCTTCTATGATTTGTCCTTGGTTGTTGGAGTCTCGATCTCCATCTCTGTGTTCATAGGCCATGAATCAAAGTTAGTTTTCCATTTAATCTCAGGCCTAGATTAATTCTCATAGGTTGAAGCCTTTATCTTCTCTCTTCTTTGGGAAATGACACCATAAGGGTCATAATTCCATAAATCCCCTAGGTCAAAATTCCTATTTCTGAGTAATGCTTCAACTACCTTGAAGGCCTACTTGAAATTGACAATAAAAGTCCCCACAGGCCTTCCCAATTTAAACATATATACCTTCTTTATAGGGACAAAGTGAACATGGTCCACATTAAGGATTTGTATGATGAATTCTAGAGAAAAAATCCTCATGGACATGAACACAAGTAGTAAGTAGGGAGCTCACACCCATAGACCTTGATTTTCATGTAATTCTCAAAAAGGTACTAGTCCCCTGCCCTGGTGTCCTTTCTAAGCTGGATAATCTCTTTTTGTTGATGGAGAATTCTGGGGCAGGGAACCATGGATAATATTATATTTAGTGCCCATATAAGAGGATATAAATTGGGAATAACCATCAAAATATGGCCTCTTCCTAACAACAACATCCCAATAAAGCACACATTTCCTCTACTTGTTACTAGCCACCAAAATGAGACCCTGAACTCAAACTCATCCACATGAATGTACACAAACAAATAGACCAAAAATGAATAATATCTAAAAAATGATGTGGTAGGAAAATGATTCACCTGAAATTTTATGGCCCCAGATAGGTAAGAAGGAATTTCAAATAAATTGTCAGGTTGCATCATTTTCCTCAAGAAACTCATAGTGGCCTTAGTAGCAATATTGGCATCATCATCCCCCTGTAGATGAGAAATTAGGGATAGAATGGGATGAATGGTCTTCGTAAAGAGGGTTATGGGGAAACTGTCACCAATAGGAAAAGATTGTAGGCAAGGGGCCAGGACCATTTGCAGGAAGGATTGCTGCTAATTAGTTGCAAGTGTAGAATAATGAAAAACTAGTATGGTTTTTGTAAAATGTTGGGGTTCAAGAGAGCTAGGGTAAAGCAGGGCCTTTTTAATAAGCTATGGGGTTACTTCAAGGATTTTTGACCCAATAGAAAAGAAAAATAATATCTTCTCTTCAATGTAGTTTGTAGTGAAACAGGAGATAAAATCAAGGAAATGGTGCACAAAGGGTGCAATTTGGTCGTATAATATTGGTTCAACCATGTAGAATGGATCTTGTCCCCTGGCATAGCTACCCTATAGGTTGAAACAGAAGTTTACGAGGTGGTAGGAATAGGAGGGGTCGGTAATTTGTGCCTCCATGTCCATGAGAGGGTCGACACCGGAGGAGGGCTTGGCCTCACGGACCTTAGGGGTCTCGGGAGATACCTTCTTCATATTCTATGAATACTTAAATGACTTATAGGTGGAAGGGATCGACTGGTTATCTAGTCGTCATGGAGCAGGTCGAAAATTATGTTGTGAGGAGGTTCCTAGCTAGCTAAGAGGTCAAACGATGTTTTGGACATATGACTGGTGGGAGAGTTTGCAATAGGAACTGGCATGAATTTTTGAAAATGTGAAGCAGGAAGGGTTTTTTATAGGTGGACGGGGAAACAATCAGCTGATGTGGGATGAAGTCATGGGAGGGACACGTGGATAGATGGATTGGATGATGACGGGGGGGAAGGTAGATAGGAGTGGGGGCAAACAAGTTAACATTTTACCTTTCAAACTCGTGCTCACTTGAATTAGCGTTGATGGATTATTTCACGTAGTGCATGGTCCCCACCATCCTTCGCTGGGTGGGACATCGAGAGGCCAGATCTAGTACCCACCCCCCAAAATGAATCTAGCCCATTGGATTAGTGAGCTTGCTAGTCTGACTTTACAACTCTAGGTGGGGGGAACTCGCTTTTTATTAGCGCAAGTTACCCCCGAGAAATGCCTCTGGGGGGTTTTTGGGGAGGGATGGATGATGAAATGCCCTAAAACCACCTAACCTTTAACTAATAATGCTTGCCTATGGAAAAAAATATTTTTAAGTTGCTACGCTTTCCCGATGGGGTTCCCGTAAGTGACATTTTGGACTTTAGACATTCTACTATGGTTCTAAGGCTTGGTAGTTTCCGCCATAGTTGATTTAATGGTCTTTTAGCTAGAAGCCTCAAATTTGAATTCTCAACCTTGTGAGAAAACTTATGGAGGGAAACAATATCGAGTATGGACTGGTTGTATCTTCATAGAACCAAGGTGGATTGCTAAGACAAGGCTATTGAGTGTTTGGATGAAAATGGGAAACAAAGAGTCTTGCAGGGTAAGAAGAAGGCAACATCAGTTAGAATGGTGACAACTTTGTAGGTGAAGTTCAATGTAGGAAAGGGTGCGTGTTATTCGTAGTGCATATTTCCAGTGACAAAGGTAGGAAGTTGAGGATGCGGGTGTCTTGAGCAGGTACGTGATTTTACAACAGTTTTAGGGTGTGTTTCCGACATAGATTTCAAAGTTGCTGCCTCACAGGGAAGTGGAATTTTCTATTGAGTTGGTACCAGGGGAAACACAAACATTAAAGGCACCTTACAGGATGAGCACACTAGAGTTGGTGGAGTTGAAGTTGCAATTGAAGGAGATTCTTTACAAGGGATACATTAGGCCAAGTGTATCGCCTTGAGGTGCACCAGTGTTCTTTGTGAAGAAGAAGGATGGTACTCTCAGATTATGCATTGATTACAAGAAGTTTAATAAGGTGACCATCAAAAATAGGTATTAGTTGCCAAGTATTGATGATTTTTTTTGTCAGTTGAAGGGAGTATCATTGTTCTTAAAGATTGATCTAAGATCATGATACCATTAGGCACGCATTAAAGAAGAGGACATCTATAATACTACTTTCTATAATAGGTATGGGAATTATGAGTTTTCTGTAGTTCCATTTGGTTTGACTAATGCTCCAACTACTTTTATGTGCTTGATGAATATCATGTTGCATCCTTATCTGGACACATTGGTTATTGTATTCATTGATTATATATTGGTATATTATAAGAATGAGGAAGAACATGCCAAACATTTAGCAACAATATTGAGATTGCTGAGAGAGCATGAGTTGTATGCTAAGCTCAGTAAATGCAGTTTCTTTCAAGCAAAGGTACACTACTTGGGGCATGTGGTTTTGAAGGAAGGCATAAAAGTGGATCCAAAAGTGATAAGGGCTATCATGGAGTGGGTAGCTCCTAGAAATATGGGCGAGGTAAGTTCATTCATAGGGTTAGAAGGTTATTACAAGAGGTTCATTCAAAAATTCTTATAGATTTATTATCCTATTACATCGTTGCAAAAGAAATGTGAGGAATTTGAATGGACAAAGGAATGTGAAGCCAATTTTGAGCAATTGAAGCAGTTGTTGACAAATTATCCATTTTTAAACATTGCATATCTAGATAAAGAATTTGTGGTATGTACAAATTCTTTCAAGATAGAGCTTGGTAGAGTCCTTATGCAAGAAGGATAGGTAGTATGTTATGAATCAAGGAAATTTAATCATCATGAGTACAATTACCCAACACATTATCTTGAGTTGGCAACGATAATCCATGCATTAAATATGTGGATGCACTATCTTCTTAGCAGGAGATTCGTATTAATGAGTGATCACAATGGATTGTGGTATCTATTTGACCAATTGAATCTGAATGCTAGAAAAGCTATATGGTTGGACATGATCAGTGATTTCAACTTTGAGATCAAGTACATTAAAGGTAAAGAGAACAAGGTTTCAAATGCTCTTAGCAGGTAGATACAAGTAAATCACATAGCAGCTATGATTTCTTATGGGACATATTTACGAGATTAGATCTTGCAAGAAGGATAGCAGGATGACAAGTATATGGAGCTTATGCACTGGTTACATTAGAGTATAGGTGATTAGGTTGTGGACTATTGTCTCACAACAGATGGCTTGGTCAGATTTAGGGACAGGATATATGTGATAGAGGGCAGGGAGCTCAAGAATCTCATCTTGAGGGAATTTCATGCTAAGCCATATTCAAGTCACCCAAAATATCAAAAGAAATTGACAGTGGTGGAGAAGTTATACTATTTCCAAAACTTGAAGAAATAAGTGGTATAGTTTGTGGCTTGGTTCTTGGATTTTCAATATGTAAAAGCACAGTGTAAGCTTCCATGTGGTGTACTAAAGCCAATTCTGATTCGAGAGTGAAAATGGGAGGTCATTTCCATGGACTTCATTATAGGTTTACCGAGGACATCTAGACATGAGGCATTAATTGGAAAGACACGAGGCCTTAATTGGAAAGACATGAAGCATTGATTGGCATTTTAATGCCTCAGTACAACTTATTATCCATAGACAAATGGATATACAGAGAGGGTCAACAGGATATTGGAGGACATGTTAAGGATGTATGTGATATATCCAGAGAGGAGGTGGGAAGATTATCTTCCAATAGTTGAGTTTTCTTACAAAAATGGGTACGAAGAGTCACTGAGGATAAGTCCATTCGAGGCACTCAATGTGTGGAGTTATAATACTGCCATCAGTTGGAGCGATCCAGTGAATAGGGTGTTGATTGGACCAGACATGTTGGCAAAGAGGGAACAAGAAATGCAGGTAATCAAGAATAATCTAAAGGCATCAGAGGATAGAAAAATGGGTTATGAAGATCATAACAATATGTTTAAGGAGTTTTAGTTTGGGGAACATGTGTACTTGTGCATTGATCGCAAGAAGAGATCCTTGAGGATTGGATCATGTGCCAAGGTGGCAACTCGGTTTTGTGGACCTTTCAAGATTCTAGAAAGGATTGGTTTAGGAGCCTATCGACTTGTGCTATCTCTGATAGTGAAAGTCCATGATGTTTTCCATGTGTCATTGTTTAAGAAGTATGTTAAATATGTTGATAATGTGATTGACTAGTTTGTATTACAGGTGGAACCATAAGGATAATTACATTGGGAACCTTAATGCATTTTGCAAAGAAAGACGCTCATGCTCTGGAACTGAGCAATTGAGTAGGTTTAAGTGAAATGGAAGCACTTTGGGCCTGATGAAGCTACATGGGAGATGGAAGATCAGATGCTATCTATGTATCCTTCTCTATTCGCTAGTTGAGAAAATGTTTTGGCACATGTTTTGGTGTGATGTTTGGTATATATATATATATATATATGCATATGGATGTAAATACCACCATGATTTGTGTTATAAATCTCCAATACTTGGTATGCATGTCATGTCATTATGGTTGTCATGTGGTTATGTTCCTCATCTTGGTTTTCTTCTTAGTGAGATGCTCATTGTAAATACAACAACGAGCTAAGTTATAAAATATCCATGGGCACTAATTTTTATATATAATTTTTTTTTTTTTGGTTGTAGGTGTCAGTCAACGCCAAGGATATTTATTGGATCACTTTTTCCCAGCTTCAATTTTCCATCTTCCAAAACTGACCATATGAAATGGTACTTGAGTTGTATATGTTTAGTCTTGGAGTGAAATGTTGAGTCCTTTGCAATATGTATGGTACACATTTCCTCTATTTGTTACTAGCCACCAAACTGAGACCTCGGAACTAGAACTCATCCACATGAGTGTACACAAACAAATAGACCAAAAATGAATAATATCTAAAAAAGGATGTGGTAGGAAAATGATGCAACTAAAATATTATGGCCCCAGATAGGTAAGAAGGAATGTCAAATAAATTGCCAGGCTGCATCATTTTCCTCAGGAAACCCATAGTGGCCTTAGTAGCAATATTGGTATCATCATCCCCCTATAGATGAGAAAATAGGGACAGAATGGGATGAATGGCATCTGAAAAGAGGGTTATGAGGAAACTGTCAGCAATAGGAAACGATTGTTGGCAAGGGACCAGGACCATTTGCAAGAAGGATTGCTGCTCATTAGTTGCAAGTGTGGAACAATGAAAAATCAGTATGGTTTTTGTAAAATGTTGGGATTCAGGAGAGCTAGGGTAAAGCAGGGCCTTTTGAATAAGCTCTAGGGTTACTTCAAGGATTTTCACCCCAGTAGAAGAGACAAATAATTTTTTCACTTCTATGTTGGTTGCAGTCAACGAAGAAATAAAATAAAGGAAATGATGCACAAAGGGTGCAATTTGGTAGTATAATATTGAGTCAAACACCTAGAATGGGTCTTCTCCCCTGACGTGGCTACCCTACAGGTTGAAATGGAAGTCGACGAGGTGTTAGGAATAGGAGGGGTCAGTAATTTGTGCCTCGTTTCCATGAGAGGGTTGACACTAGAGGAGGGTTTGGCCTCACGGACCTTAGGGGTCTTGGGAGCTACCTTCTCCATATTCTATGAATACTTAAATGACTTATAGGTGGAAGGGATTAACTGGTTCCCTGGTTTTCATGGAGTCGGTCGAAAATGATGTTGCAAGGAGGTTCCTAGCTAGTTAAGAGCTCAAACAGTGTTTTGGACAAACGACTGGTGGGAGAGTTTGCACCAGCAATTGGCATGAATTTTTGGAAATGTGAAGCGGGAAGGATTTTTTATAGGTGGAGGGGGTAATGATTAGCTGACATGGGATGAAGTCATGGGAGGGACATGTGGCTAGATGGATTTGATGATGATGGGGGGAAGGTGGACATGAGCGGGGGCAAACAAGTTATCGTTTTACCTTTCAAACTCGTGCTCGCTTGAATTATCGTTGATGGATTAGTTCACGTAGTGCATGGTCCCCACCATCCTCTATTGGGTTGGACATCGAGAGGCCAGATCTAGCGCCCAACCCAAGAATGAATCCGGGTCGTTGGATTAGCAAGCCTGCTAGTCTAACTTTACAACTCTATGTGGGGGGGAACTTCCTTTTTATTAGCGCAGGTTACTCCTGAGAAATGCATCCAAGGGGTTTTCGGGTAGCGATGGATGACGATTTTCCCCGAAACCGCCCAACCTTTAACTAATAATGCTTGCCTATGGAAAAAAATATTTTTAAGTTGATGTGCCTTCCCGATGGGGTTCCCATGAGTGACATTTTGAACTTCAGACCTTATACTATGGTTCTAGGGCCTGGTAGTTTCCGCCATAGTTGATGTAATGGTGTTTTAGCTAGGAGCCTCAAATTTGATTTCTCAACCTTCTCAGAAAACTTATCCTACATTAAAAATCTAAGTAGTAGCAGAATATTTGTAGGAAGAAATATATATACAACAACCACAAGGGTATGGGGTCAAGATAAGGAGAAATTGGTGCGGAAAATGAAGAAGAGCTTGTATGGCTTAAAGCATGATCCAAGGAAGTGGTATCTAAAATGTGAAAAGTTTATGTATGAATAGGGTTAGACTAGATGTCAGTCTAACCATTGTGCTTATCTTAAAATGAAAAATGATGGCAACTATATTATGTTGCTATTGAATGTAGATAACATGCTTGTTGCAGGGTCTAACATGTAGGAAATAAATGTGCCCAAAAGAAAATTGGCAAGTTCATTTGCAGTGAAGGATTTGGGTGCTGAAAAACAAATCCTTTGTATGAGAATAACTAGACACAAGAAAAATCACAAATTAACATTGTCTCAGAGTGAGTGCATAGAAAAGGTGTTGGAAGGATTTAATATGTAGAATGAAACACCATTCAATACACCTTTGGCTAGCCATTTCACATTGTAAGGAAATGTTCTGCAAGACTCAGTGAGAAATGGATTATATTTGTAAAGTTCCATATGAATCAATAATTATAAGCTTAATGTATGCAATGGTCTGCATATGGACTAATATTACACATGCATTGGGAGTTGTAAGTAGGTATATGAACAATCTGGGAAAAGAGCATTGGATGGTAGTGAAATGGATTATCAGGTATTTGAGAGGTACCACAAATCAAGCATTATGGTTTGGTGGTTCAAACATTGATTTACAAGGATATGTTGATACAAATATTGTAGGTGATAGAGATAACACAAGGATCACCACAAGGTATGAATTTAATGTAGGTGTAAAAACTATTATTTGGGTTTCAAAATTGCATAACATTGTTGCACTTCAATAATGGAAGCAGAGTATGTTGTTGTTACAGAGGCTAGTAAAGAAATGATTTGGTTACAAAGGTTTATGGATGAATTGGCTAAGAAGTAGGAGATGGGTAGGTTATATAGTGACAACTAAAGTGCCATACATCTTGCAAAGAACTCAACATTTCACTTCAAGACTAAAATTATACAACTCAAGTACCATTTCATATGGTCAGTTTTGGAAGATGGACAATTGAAGCTGGAAAAGATACACACTAGCCAAAATCCTACAGATATGTTAACAAAGGTTGTAACTAGGGAGAAACTAAGTTTTTTCTCAGTTTCAATTGGTATTCAAGTATGATGATGAATATGAGAAATATCCAGGTCCAAAGTGGAAGCATTGTCCAATAGGTGAAGTAGCGGTGGAGTTGCTATAATCAGTCTCTAAGTGGGAGATTGTTAGGAGTGGAGCCTGATTATCTTCCTGATTCAAAGGTCTTGTTTCATTAGGCGAATGATTTGATGATAGAAGTTATGTTAATTAGGGTTTTTTTAACTAGAAGGCAACCCTCAGTTTATATGAGGGAATTGTATTGTGGTTTTGTATTATTATTTTGAGTGAGAAAGAGAGAGGAGAATGTGCAAGAGTGAAGAGGAAATTACAACAGATATGTTGTAGGTTGTATCTCTTCGTTTTGTTGGATAATATAAAAGGAAGGAGTAACTATTTCTGCATGGATGTAACCCAAATTTGGTGAACCACTTATATCTATGTATCTCTAGTTTTATAAATTTTTGTGTTTGTGTTTCCACAATATTGTATGTGTTTCATTGGTCCATTAATTATTTTCTAACAAAGCCATCATTCCACCTCAATATCCTATTTAGGAACTACATGCATATAAATTAGGAGCATTTCAGGCTTGGTAAGATAGGCATGCATCCAAGTATAAAAATCAATACCCTTATTTTATTTGCCTCAAATTGTTACATAAGGAATAAGGTATGAAAATTCAAGCTATTTTAACCACTATCCCAACCCGGGCTTCCCTTATTTCTCTCTGATCTTACCTCTATAATGAGGAGCCTACCCTTTCTCTGGCCTTTCACCATTTTGTGGGTACAATTTCTTCCATGAATGAAACATTCCAAGATATATATATATATATATATATATATATATATATATATATATATATATATATTGCAAAAGCATTGAGACCTTTGTTATTTAAAATTATAACCTTACAATACCATATATTGAAATAGTTTTGTAGATAATCATAAAATGAAAAATAATGCATCTAGGAAAAGCTTTGGTTAGGCACTGTTTTAGTAGGAAAGTTAAGTGGTAAAGCAATTTCTATGGAGTGTTTTTTTTATGAGTAGCTACATATTTTCAAATATGATTTTCGATGCATATGTAATATGAATTTCTTAGACTTTATACATTTTAAATTTTATTTGTAATGCCATGAATTGACTCAATTAAATTGAACTTTTTTAACTCAATTAAACTAATTTTTGTTTATTTGTCACAATTTTTCTATTTATAGTCCTCTTAGTTTAATTTCGCAATGAGGACCTCTTAGTTTAATTGAAATAATAGTGGTCCTCATTAAAAGAATAGTGGAAATAATATAATAATAATAGATTACATCATCAAATTTTAGAGGGAAAAAAGGAAAAACTATTTTTTCAACTCGTATTTTCAAATTATCTTCCTATGAGTTTACTCAAATTTCGAACGGAAACACTTGCTGGTTGCAAAATTTTATTCTTCATTCAAGGACTACCCATATTGCATACCTTTGATGGACCCTACTACACAAAAAATGAGAAATACATGAAAAATGTGATTACAATCACGTTTTTTCATGTATTTCTCATTTTTTCGTGTAACAGGGTCCATCGAAAGTACGCAACATGGGTACTCCATGGGTGAGGAATCAAATTTTGCATTTAACAAGTACTCCTGCTCGAAATTTGAGTAAAACATTAGAGAGTTAAGTTGAAAATACAAGTTGAAAAAGTAGTATTATGATTTTATTAATTTTTAATCTTTTTAATTTTTTACTCCAAAATGGGTGAATCATCCCCCATGGTTGACATCATCATCTTGAATCCTATTGGTTCTTATAAATTTTATTTTGGTTATAATTTTTTCTTAGGAGGCCCATTTTAGACCTCAAAAATCCCCTAATGAATATTCTTCAAAATACTACTTCAAGATAGTTTCAAAATTGCTTCAAAAAGTCAC
Source organism: Pinus taeda (assembly GCA_000404065.3). Lineage (NCBI taxonomy): Eukaryota > Viridiplantae > Streptophyta > Pinopsida > Pinales > Pinaceae > Pinus > Pinus taeda. Next base: position 107,282 of record APFE030811743.1, read on the forward strand.
TCCAAATTTTATTCTATGATGTCTTCAATTCATCTAGTCCAAGTTCTACAAAAGAGTGGTTCAATATTGCTCAAATATATTTCTCCAAAATTTGCTTATAAGCTACTCCAAAAGTTGCATCAAAATGTCTTCAAGGATCTGCTCCAAAATTACTCTTCAAGGTTTGCACCGAATCTGCTTCAAAATCATTTCAAAATCGAAAAGACGTCTCCAAGATACTTTGAGACTGATTAAATCCCAATCCACAAATATCTTTAATATTTTTCTTCAACAATCCAATATGACACCATCAAGCAATTCAACCAATTTCATAGCATTATTTTCATATCTATTCCGAACAAATGCAAATCGACAGAAATATCTAGTTATCTTCTCTCTTGGAATATAGAGAGTTATTCACAACACAAGTACACAAGTGAATGGTGGGAGGCCATTGGCGTGATTGCTCAAAAATTATTTTACATTTAAAAGACTTACAACATGCTCATAACACTGCCTGAGTCAATCTTGAGTTAAACCAATCAATGAACAAAACAATGTTTAGTTCAACCTTCCATTGCTGCCAACTAAATATACAACGTCACAATCAAACTATCACTTTGGTTTCATCAACTCAAATATGACACATGTAATTCAAAACCTCAGTTTACATCACCCAAAAATACAAGTCACATATATTATAACACTCAAGTCAACCACAAATTACATTAGTCAATATAAAGGATAGTCCACTAGAAATATCTCCATTACAACCCAAAATATGGCAATCCTTCTGTTGACCCACTCAAGATCCATTACCCTTTGCTTAACTAACTTAACTTATGGCCTGCAACTTAGAGGTATGGCCTCAACCTGCACCCTTGGATTTGCAATATTGTCCACCTCTCAATGGTTATAGCCCACAAAACATACCAGAATATCTTTTCTCGGGTAGGAATCTAGCACATGCTTCCCAGGTTTACGATATATTTATCTTTATGCTCAATTACTTGTACAACATGTGTGTTGCAAGATTTTCTTCTTATATTCATGAGTTTAGTTACAAAATTTTATTTCTCCTTCCACTGATCTAAACTTCTCTTCCTTGACTTCCACAAGCTTTAATGCAAAATGAAGTTGAATGACCTATTATTTATATAGGTCATGATGCCACAAACAGGGCCAAACTCTCTTGGACAATGACCAACATGAGAATTAAAATAATGACAACTTCCATGCTTACCTCCCTAATTTTCCCCATAAGTTTGATTAAGGATAAAATGATTAAGTCTCTTCTTTCCTAAGTTGTTAGTGTTCTTTCATTGAGTAGAAAAATTACAATCATTTTATGGAAAAAGTGAGTGGCATGGTGATACCCTTGGTCACATAACAAGTTTCATTTCATGCTATGGAACATAACTAAAGTTAATTTTTTGTTTAAATTCCCACATTGAATATTGAAAAGTGTAACCAACATAAGAAAAAAGAGAACCAACATAGGCCTAATCATATTCAATAGCAAACTTATTTCCTATTAGGGGGTATCATAACATCTCTCTCTAATAGTCATGAATACTCTTGTTTGTACACCATAACTCTTTCTTTGCCATCAATGACAAAATTTCAATAGTCTCCTCCTTTGGCATTGATGGAAACAACCTAAGGAAATCACCTTGCGAAAATGATGTTGTAAATCCCCCTCAACTGATGACTTCTTTTACTCTTCTTATTTTCTTCCCCTTTGACATTGATGAAAATTTGGGTGCCCCCCCCTATCATCTACTCCCCTACCTCTTCCAGAACTAAGGGTTGTTTCTCCTAGGCTTTTAACTTTGCACTTTTCTCTGGTCATCTAGATTCATGCTAGCATAATCAATTTTTACCATTAGTATTTTTGAAGTATAAACATTTTTCGAGGTATTTTGAATCTTCAACCATCAAACCCAAAGGAATTTGTTTTCTTTTGCAATTTCTACATTTAAGATAGCTTCAACACTGCTTCAAAGTTTCACTCCAAAGTTTGTTCTATGATGTCTTCAATTCATTTGTTCCAAGTTCTACACAAGAGTGGTTCAAGATTTATCAAAGGGAGTTCTCCAAATTTTCTTATAAGCTACTCCAAAAGCTGCATCAAAAGGTCTTCAAGAATCTACTCCAAATATACTCTTCAAGGTTTGCACCAATTCTACAAAATCACTTCAAAATCCAAAATATTTCTCCAATATACTTTGAGATTGATTAAAACCCAATCCAAAAATATCTTTAAGATGTTTCTTCAACAATCCAATATTACACCATGAAGCAATTCAATTTTTTTCATAGCATTACTATCATATTCCGAACAAATGAAAACCCACAAAAATATCCAATTCTCCTATCTCTTGGAATATAGAGAGTTAGTAACAACACAAGTGCACAAGTGAACGGTGGGAGGCCCTTGCCATTGTTGATCAAAAACTATTTTATATGTAAAATAATTACAACATGTTCATAACACCACTCGAGTCAATTTTGAGTTAAACCAATCAATGAACAAAACAATGATTAATGCAACCTTCCATTTCTGCCAACTAAAAATACAATGTGCGCAGTCCACCTATCCCTTTGATTTCGTGAACTCGAATATGACCCATGTAATTCAAAACCTCAATTTAAATCACCCAAAACTACAAGTCACACCAAATTATAACACTCAAGTCAACCACAAAGTACATTATTCTATACAAAGGATAATCCACTCGAATCCTTTTCATTACAACCCAAAATATGGAAATACTTGTGTTGACCCACTCAAGATCCATTACCCTTCAGTTAACTAACTTAACCAATGGCCTGTAACTCATAGGTATGGCCTCAACCTACACCATTAGACTTGCAATATTGTGCACCAACTATTGTGCACCTCTCAATGGCTATAGCCTACAAAACATACCATAATATCTTTGCTCGGGTAGGACTCTAGCACATGCTTCCCTGGCTTTCAATCTATTTATATTTATGTTCCATGCCTTGTATGGCATGTGTGTTGCAAGTTGTGCTTCTTATCTCCATGAGTTTATTTCCAAAATTTTATTTCTCCTTCCACTGATCTGAAATTCTCTTCCTTGAATTCCACAAGCTTTAGTGAAAAATGAGGCTGAATGACCTATTATTTATATAGGTCATGATGCTCCAAACAGGGTTGAACTCTCTTTGACAAAGGCCAACATGAGCATTAAAATAATGACAACTTCCATGCTTTCCACCATAATTTTCCCCATAAGTTTGATTTGGGATAAAATGATTAAGTCTCTTCTTTCCTAAGTTGTTAGTGTGCTTTCATTAAGTAGAAAAATTACAATCATTTTATGGAAAAAGTGGGTGGCATGGTGATACACTTGGTCACATAAAAAGTTGCATTACATGCTAGGGAAACATAAATAAAGCTAATTTTTTGTATAAATGCCCACATTGAAGATTGACAAGTGTAACCAACATAAGAAAAATGAGAACCATCATAAGCCTAATCATATTCAGTAGAAAACTTATTTCCTAATAGGGGGTATGGTAACATCTCTCTTTAATGGTCATGAATAGTCTTATTTTTACACCATAGCTCTTTATTTTCCATCAATGAAAAATTTCAATAAACTCCCCCTTTGGCATTGATGGAAACAACCTGAGTAAATCACCTTGTGAAAATCATGTTGTAGCCCCCCTCAAATGATGGCTTGTTTTACACTTCTTCTTTTCTTCCCCTTTGAAAACAATGAAAAATGGGGTGCTCCCCCTATCATTTACTCCCCTACCTTTTCCAAAACTAAGGGTTGTTTCTGCTAAGCTTTTAATTTTTCACTTTTCTTTGGTCATCTAGATTCATGCTAGGGTAATCAACTTTTTCCATCATTATTTTTGAAGTATAAACATTTTCGATGGATGTTGAGGCTTCAACCCTCAAATACATAAGGAATTTGTTTTCTTTTGACATTTATACATTAATTTTCAAGAATTAATTTATGCATCACTACAAGCTTTTTTCAACACTTGATTGGCACTTTTTGCAAAGGACTCCTTACTCATAAAACTTCATAACATGTTTATGTAACTTCCTTCTTTAATATGCCACAAACTGAGTATAAAAAATTTGAAAATAATTATAATCTTGACTTTTTGAAAAATCATCAAGCTCAAACTGCCATGAAGTCCTAAAAACAGGATTAGTAATGGTAGGAGGTTGGAATGAGGAACCAATAGGTAAAATTTCCTTTGAATGAAGAGATGCAAGTATGTCAAGTGAAACTGGAACTCAAGTATTATTCTTCTTACTATATACATTGTTATATTTATGTATGATGCCTTCAAAAAAGAGAATCTGAAGCTCTATGAATGTTAATGGACCCTTTTCATGGCCAACACCACTGTGATAATACTACTCTCCCATATGTAGTTTGACATCATTTGTAATTCTCACATGTCTTAAAGAAATTTCTTGATTTTACTTAGCTTGTTTAGCTTCAGGAATAGGTGATCCAGATGGATATTGGTGGGAACCCACCGATTCCACTTGGACCCCAAACATTTTTTCTTTCAGTTTCCTTGATTGTAGCACAATTTACTATTTTTGGCAATTTTTCGAGTCATAAACTTCTGGAGTCTTTTTGAGGTCCTAAATGACATTGTCAACTCACATATCACTTTATACTTATTCAAATAGATCTTACATCATTAGATACTTAAACATAGACAAGTTAGTAAGGTATAACCATTAGAACACAAATGCACTTTGAAATCTCTTAGATCTGACTCTCCTCTGTGCTTCCTGGTGTATACCTATTTCATATCAGTTTACAGATGAATGAACTATTTACTTATGCAGTACTTAGCACTTTGATCTCCATCTCCTTATATAGTTTTAGCCGTACCCAATACCTTAAGTAAATCCCTTAGTAATGTCGTTAGTATTTGTTGGCGGAATCAAATGAACATTGTCTCTTAAATTACTATGGGCCAATACCATGGTAATGACTCTTGGTATCCAGATTTTGCCCGTGACTTTTACTCACAAGATCTGCATATCTATGCAACCTTGCTTCACATGAACAGTGTATACTTTCTCAAACTTCACATTTATAATCAATCTATAGCTTACCTACCATTTCTCTGTCCATATCATCTATAACATATATACCAATCTACATTAGTTCCAAAGTCATCAATGTTGACATCAAATACATCTTTACCAAGCAAGTTTCCATCAACGAAAACACATTAGCCATAATGCTAACACAATTCCCTCCACAAGATGCTCACATGTATTACCAATTTCATGTTGATGTAATGATTTATCTACAACCTATTCAAATTTCACAATATTTTGTCCCTTATAGTGGATGTTAGTGCATAGCTCGCAAGCTAAGGGATATATTCTTTGAAAACTGCTAAATTGCTCTTTAATACAAATTTCATTTCAAACTAAGATGACAATGCAACTTTGTAGACATTCAAGCCTTTTTGATGTTGCAAACATCTGTGAATTTGATTTGTTTCCTATGATACTCTTATTCAAATCCCCATTGTTTGTTTTTGTTGTTTTCAACCCATCATAACCACAAATATTGACAATAGATGCCATTAGTGTTGAAATCTGAGTAATTGCAGTAGAAATTGTGACTTTCATGTAGAGGTGTGTGCTTTTGGTGTTGCACTTGATGCCTAACCTACCTACTTTTGGATATCGAGACAATTATCCATCTTGTGTATGGGATGACTTCTCTCTTCTTTCTAGCAATAAGCTCAAGAAAGAAGTTGTATCCACCTAAGTTGTGTTGCATAAGAAGGATCTTCTCTGCATAGATCCAACAGTCAGAATTCCAAATGTCATAGAGTAGAACCCTATCATAGAGAACAAACAGGTGTTGCAAACTATAATTACATGTATTCATAACACTAGTATAAAATGGATAATTAATTACTAAAAGGATGACTAAAATTTGCATATAAACCACCATTTTTTAGTTGGTGACCAATAGTAGCTAATTTACAGTATCTTATAACTTGACCAACTTTTAGTCATTTTTAGCGTAGTCATTAATTGGTTGTCTCAATTTTATCATATAGTAGTATATTTAGTCATACATTTAGTCATTAATTGCCACAATTAATGAACAAATATACAACAAAAATATATTACTATATGATCACCCGAGAAAACCAATTAATCACCAAGGAAATACAACCAAAATGTTAGTCATGTTATAAGATATTGTAAATTAGCTACTAATAGTCATATATATGCAAATTTTAGTTATCGTTTGAAACCAATTAATGACCAAAGAAATATGACTAAATTTTGGTCGTGTTATAAGATACCGTAAATTAGCTACTAATAGTCGTATATATGCAAAATTTAGTTGTCATTTGTAATCACAAATTTATCATTTGCAGTAGTCATTTATCTTTTTTTGGTAGTTTCATATTCATTAACAAATGACTAATTTAGTAGTTTATATTCATTTTCATTTACTTTCATTAATAATCATTATAAATGACTAATTTAGTCGTATATTCATTTTATTTGTGTTCATCATTAATCAATATAAACTAATAATTTAGTATTTTGGATTGATTTTATGTTTTCATTATTAATCAACATAACTTAATTAGTATGATTTGTGACTAAGTTTTAAAAATGTCGTACAATGTGCATGTTCATCTAATATGAAAACACATAGTTACATATGTTAATTACAATACTAAACAATATCAAGTGCAACTATAAATTTTTCAACGATATAAATTATATTATATGAAATATTAAAGTATTACAATATGAGATTCCAACTTAATATTGGTTGGACTACAATTTACACATGAAATGATGTTTCATCACTTCAAAACATTATCATTGTGCTGCCAAGGCATTATCGGTGAATTCACCAACTCTGAAGACTTGATCATCAGTCTCTATGTGTGTATCTTATGTGGGATACTGACTCTAAGGGTATCAGTAGATCGACTCTCTTATCTCTCTCTTTTTCATTTGTCACTCCAATGTTATTTCTCTCAGCATCTTTCTTCAATTTTTGCTTCTTACCATCAATATTGAGTTCCTTTTCTGAAAACAAAAGAATATACAATGCAGAGTGTAAGACATAAAATACAATGAACACTAGAATATAAACTAAAGTAGACTATAAAGAGTTTATACGACATATACCTCAACATCAACAATGCCATTTTTCCCCATATAAGCAAGAAACTCGAACAAGTTTTCTTCAGTTGGATGATAATGGCCACTATAATGTGGCTAGATGACCTGTATAAACAAAGAAAATCAAATATCACCATATAAAATAACACCTTAGTAACTTAGTATTCAACCTTCAAGGAAGGCTTAAGCACAATCATGCCAACTAAGTTACATGCTAAAAAGTTCACGCTGTAGATAACTTGTGAAAAAAATTAATCTAAGGTGAATTATTCTTTTCATTTTATTCACAACAACATTTCATTTTCTAATGGATGAACTTGGTCAAGTATATAAACATGTGCTCAAATAAAAACATGAAAGTAAACTTTTTTTAACACAAAATAGCTATAAGGATTCCAATCAATATCATGTTATACTAATTTAATCTTCAAGCTTTGGTTTTTGTCTAAATGGAAATGATACAAAGTATTTTATATTTCATAGTTAAAAGACAAAAAAAATCAAAATAAACGTTCAAATTACAATCAAACAATAAAGAGAGGATATCATGGAATGGAGATCGCAACTATAAAAATTGGGTTTACCTGTCCACCAATGTCTTGACTGGAATTCCTAAAACATTTTCTTACCCAAAATAACCATGAGGTGAAAGAATCACAACATTAAAAGCCATAGGAATCCCTACTAGAAACATTTCCAAAGTCGATGGCTTAGGTGCTTGAAGGATCTCTAACGGAAAATGAATCATATCCAAGGCATGCTCTGCATTGTCTCCCCATCCTTTTTCCAATCATATTTCCTGTAACATTCCCACGACAGAGTCAAGTAACAATCAAATGAAGGCATTAACATTTTTTTTATCTTTTATATCCATAAAATTTGAATCTGTTTTGTTTCAGGAACATATTAATTCATATTTAAAGTCTTCCTGACATATGAGAAGGTATCAATCAAGTATGACATCAGAAAATTAAACTCAATGATGTCCTCAAACAATTTCTACAATATCAATATTTTTCTTGCTACGATATCTTGGGTAGAAAAAAAAAATTATTTGTAAAATAAAAATGCATATATTGCTTATGTTCAAACTCTGTATATGGTGTATTCTGAGGCAGCATTTTAAGATGTTCCTTTGCCTTTACCAAAGTGAACTGTAGCTTGGTTAAACTCTGTATCCTTTCATTCAGCATCAATTTATCCAAGATAAATGTCACACATTATTATTTCCCATTTCTCAACATGCTACATATGATAAATTTAAAGTCAGATAAAACCAAGAGAAGACCCTTTTCTAACCAAAACAAACAAACAAATAGTTCCTTTAATAAAACTTCATTCTAATATCAGCGTATGAAAAGAGAGTGGACGATTTTTGCTGCTTGCTTTGCCTGTTTTTATTATGAAAGTGCTTGAGCTTTAGGAACCAAAAAATGTGAGAGAATTTGTAAATATCAAAAAAATTATGTTAACCTTTAAAGACTTCTTCAAAATGATGTGAATGATGTCATTTTCGGATGTGGTAAATATCATAATAAGAAATGGCCACATTGGATGCAAAGATTAAATATAAAAACTTGTGGACATGGCATGTAATCTAATAAATTGCATTACAATGACTACCTTGCTCCTCCACGAGTTACAGGTCCTTAATGTGTTAGTATTGATGATGAAAGAGATATGAAAATGATAAGTATGGGTGGTCCTAATTTGTATGGTGGATATCTTAAAATAAAGGTCATCATCTTAATGAATCTAGGTTCTGACATGGTAAATCTAGATTTGGTCTTCACCCAGTTTCATTCCATCATACTTTTTCAAGACTCAAGAGGAAATAATGGTCCTTCAGCTTATAATAAGGTTGCGTTTGAGGTTATAGATAAAGCTTATCCAAAGAAAATGGATTTTTGGGCTCCAAGAGATATGGATCATTTAAATGATAACATCATATGTTTTTTTCCCAAGATTCAAATGTAGGGATACATTTTGTGGATTTTACATGTCCATCGGTGTTTTGTCTAGCATTCCTAAAACAATTTCTTGCCCAAAATGACCATGATGTGAAAGAATCACAACATTTAAAACCATATGAATCCCTACTAGAAACATTCCCAAAGTTTATGGCTCAAATTCCTTAGCACCTTTTGTATTGGCAACCAATATAATGTAAAAAGCGAACTAACATAAGCTATTTTGTCTAGCAAATCCTTCATAGTTGAATTTGGAGGTAGTTCTTGCACAATCATCTATTTAACAACAATAATAAATCCTTTATTCATGAAATTTATATGATGGTAGCAATTTCAAAAAGCATACATAAAAAATTGTATAAAAGATTAGCAAATGAATTTCAAAACAAGTAGATTGCAAAGCAACTACATCATAATATGGTGTTTTAAGAATACAATACTCACTTTATCATCTTCCAACATAATTACAAGGAGACTATCATTTGTGCCACATGGCAGGCTCTAGAATTTATCCATATGTGGGCAAAAATCTTTATGGGAAGTGAGAATAACGCCCATAAATCTAGTTGGATGCATTGGATTCTAGGTGAGGAAATCATAGCATGGTAGCAGTTTCATATTTACAAAACAACCAACATGGATAGCATTGACAAGCATATTAATAACAAGAAAAAGTGTATTATGACCAATAGCTATATAAACATTTCTACATCCCATGCTTTTAAAGCTTTAAGAAGTCAATCCATAATCTTATGAAAAAAATATTATTATATCTTTCACAAATGGTTGTCTCAAGATAAATGAGCAGATATTGTTGTAAGTATAGTGTACACCACCCTTTCCATGACATTAGAGGAAATTCAATAAAATTTAACTACTTGTTCACCTATAACAAGAGGAAAACATTAAGGAATGCCCTAGCTTACATAAATGGCCATTGTGGACTCCCATGCAACAGAGTAAGTGGGAAGCATGGGGTTATGGTTGAGACTTGAGTGTCACCAATTAAGAAAACAAACTAACAATAATAATAATACCTTTCATTGGCATGGACACATTAAATTTCTCCCTGGTTGGCTTTACCTTCAATGTGAGTAGAAATGTTCATTTCATGGCACAAAAAATACGAACAAAATTTTGTTAACAAACCAAATTCTAAAACACACCTCGCCGACCATGCCTAAATTCATATGTTTGCAGATGTGATTGGATAGAAACATAATTATCATCCATCAAGAAAAAAATATTTCAAAAAAGTAGCAGCCAAAATTTAGGGATGTTGATGTGAACAATATACGCTAATGGAATGAAGAGGAAGAATATCCAGATAATAGAGAAGAAGGAAAAGAGTTGGATCAAAGATCTATTTCCAGGAGGGATGGCACATCCAAAATGTATCCTCGAGAAACCCAGATCAATGTCGGTGGAAAATTTGAATGGATGAGGATGAATCCCAAAAATGACAAATCTCAAAAAAAATACTCTTTCTCAAGAGACTCAAAGGGAAATCCACTAGTCGGTGTGGCGGGGGGAATGTGCTTCATCTTATGGGGGGAATAGAAACAGTTGAAGGTGGTGTCCAGGAGGCATCAAATAATTGATCAACTGATCATCATAGGAGATTCTTCTCTTATTATGATATACATGCCAAATTTATCTAGTCCAGTGGTTCTTAATCATGCAAGAATAATCTCAAGGATCAAACGATAGGAAAAAAAGGTTTGATTTCATTGATTTCTACCATGTGCTAAGAGGACTAAACCAGAAGGTAGATCACTCAACAAATACAGCATATTTCCTACAAGCCATAACACTAGCTACAAATGGAAGGGACATCACTCCTCATTATCCCTATACTGTGAGCTCTAATTATGATTTATTCAAAGTTTAATGTGCAAGACAAAAAATCAATATCACAGTTCATATGTCACGACAAGAAGAGGCTTGCAAGCTTGTGGAAAGGATTTGCATCAATATTCTTGTATACAAAAGGGTGTCACCATCAAATAATAGAGAAGATTGTTATGCTAGTTAGCTCCGTAAAAACAAATGTAGATGGAATTGACCTATTGAATGGGTTTTTGTATTGTCATTTCTAAATATTCTGCAGCTCTTCCTACTGGACAATATATGGAAGGAGGTATGTCAGATCCTTATCCTTCCTTCTCTAGGGAGTGGCATCAGGCATTAAGAAAGTATATTCACAGGGAAATGACCACTCTATATTTTAATGGATGGAAGATAAATCATAATAAATCAAGCAACTCATCAAGATCCACTCCTCTAGCTTTAGAATGACAAGCCAATTGATCTTACAAGAGGAGACACAGTGCTCGGTACACCAAGATGTTATAAATAATAAACTTACAAAAAATAAAAATGCTCAGCTACAGACAGTTAGTGCAAGGACTCAGTGTTCCGTTCAACCATGAAGAAATATCTATTATGGGATTGTTATGACAAAATATTTCGCCTTAGTGCAAAGAATTTCACAAGGGGCTAAGAAAATGTAACATGGGAACATTACCACTGCCACATAAGTAATTAGTTCCTCTTTTTAGGGAAATATAAATCCAACGCAAGGGAGGATTCCCTTGTAGCCTCAAGGAATCCTTAGGCAAGACAAAATCAATTCTAGGGCCTTCTATACTAACTACTTATTATTACAACATCAACCTAAAATTCAAGGTAAGAAATAAAATGGTTGTTTATCTAGTTATAAGTAGCATTTTCAATAAGATTACATTGCAGGCTTCATACCAAAGGCCAAATTGGGTTTCTCATCAACTCAATCAGTTTGGATTGAAATTGAATGGACAATTGGCATTGTCTCTGGTCTTGGTCATCATCCTCATCATGAGAGTAACCAACATCTTCATCATGGGATTCCTAAATTTCAGAAATGGACTTATCGAGAAACAATTAGAAGGTTTTAAAGGAAGTTTTGGAAATATCTGTTTAGCAACAATGACTACTTGAATTTGGAGAAATTTTCATCAATTAATGAGGCATCAACATTGAAGTTCATTCCACCTTTGCAGAAATAGCAGAATAGCCAATAATATTGGTACATCTTCATGGAACTAACCAAGACGTGGAAGTTTTGAGATATTTCAATTACTTAACATTGAAGAGGAAAGGAATATCCATGTTATGAAATCCCAACCAATGAAAAAATCCTGATTTTATAGAGTTGTTAGTGGTCAACAATGTGGGATCAGTTTCAAACCTATGACTTTGTCATGGCCCACTCAAAGTTGGTTGAGATAGGAGGCCCAAGAGTATATTTGTTCACATCACAAGGTTGAATATATTGTCAAATACTTCACATTCTTTAATGAGAATGGGTAGAATGTTTTTTCATTTTTATTATTTATAACCGTGAATATTAGTAGTATCTTGCACTAAATAGATAATTTTGGCATATAATCTTTTATTGTGTTTTTTATTCCATGTCACAAATTTATTGATATTTTATGATTCTTGGTTTTGATTTCCATGCTAAGGCTAGATTCATCATGCCTTCTAGGATTTTTAGTTGTGCACACATCATATTGCTCACTTCTAATTGTATAAAAAATAGAGAGTATGCACAATGACATGTAGTGACATGTGGGTGTCTATTTTACTCAATGATATGCTTGATTTTGTAACCCATTTCAATCCAACCACAATGAAATTAAGAGAGACAGGGACACAAGAAGTACTATCAATAAATGAAATTAGAGACTTTAGAATGCAACTAAAATTGTACTTGAATGTAAGGATAAGTATTTGTAGCTGCTTGGTCATGGATGAGCATCAAATCACAGTGTGAAAAATTCCTTGCATTTTGAGAATTTTGTTGCACTTGCACTAATCCTATATAGTAGTTCTTTGACTTGCCTATAGATATAATTTTAGAAACAATCCTACTCATGTAATTCTTCCCGATATGGAACATTTTTGTCCCCCCTATTGTTAGTTATTTTTTAACACAATATAATAGAACTCTCCAATTGCATCATCACCTTTCAAAACAATGCTTGAGTATTTCTAGGTGATTGTTGAACCAATATCTACACATGTCCACAAAATCGTTGAGTTGTCTCCAGCCCATAAACCTCTTTCATAAGAAAATTATAAATATGGCATCTGCATTAGTTGTTCCCGACATACCAATTCTTTAGGATAGAATACTTTACCGTTTCTTCCTCGGTGAAATAAAGATCCACTACTTTGGCATGGAGATGATTAGTGTCATAAAATGGTGCAATGCATCCTTCAATATATGTCACAGAACTCCTTTCATCTACAACAATAAGAGCCCTCTAAAACTACCTCATCTCCATCTCATTCATCCTGAAGTAAGTGGATATTTCTATGGGTGAAAAAGTGTGCTTGGGGATTTAATAGAAGGAGCTATCACTAAAAACAAAATACAATGTAGAATAATAGTTATCAACAGGAGGAACAACCCTACCAAGCTACTTCCTAACTAGATCAAGATACTCCCAAATTAACTCTTATAATGAACAAAAGATAGCCCCAACTGCATATAGATTCTACTTATGCATGGTAGCAATGAAAATGCTGTCAAAAACAACATCTACAACAACGTTGCTCAATTTATTCTTCTAGTCAAGGGCATGCCCAACATTTGAAAAGTATCAAGCAAGTCAGGGTCCACCTCATCCAGGCTCCTCTTCTTCTCCTAGTCTTTATGTTTAGGTTCAGAATAATAGAAAAGGTCTTGGAAATTTATGGATGGGTAAAAGTTATTAGACCATTTGGGTTCTTCCATTTTTAATCGTTGTCTATAAGCATTGAGTCTAAATTGCAAAAGCCATTCAGGTTCCTTCTTTTTAGCTAAATTAACCTAAGATTTGTAGAGTTGTAAGGTTTAATGAATCTAAGTATATTCTACTTAAAATATAGTAACATGGTTTAAAACTGTAGACATTAAGATCAGAATCTAAGGATGAAATAGAAAATATTTTATGTTCATGATTACAAGAAATTTTAATTTCATGTAACAAAGTTTGAGGAAGGTCTAGTATTTTCATCCTACCAGAAAATTTGCTTGCATCCCTTTGAATTTGGGCATGGTAGAGTCCATTACACAAACAATAAACCACTAATAAAAAAGGTGAAAAGAAAAAATAAATGTTCATGATTGCAAGAAATTTTAACTTCATGTAACAAAGTTTGAGGAAGGTCTAGTATTTGCATCCTACAAGAAACTTTTCTTGCATCACTCAAGCCCTTTGAATTTGGGCATGGTAGAGTCCATTAAACAAACAATCAACCACTAAAAAAGGTGAAAAGAAAAATAAAATTTCATGCATTCTAACCCTAGAAAAGTTAGGGAGGAGTGAACTGATCTGTACAATAAGGAAATGCAAATGCTTACTTGTGCATTGTATTTTGATGAATTGTTGGCCGCAATCAAGATATTCATTGTCATAATCATTAAACCCTTTGTACAATAAGGACATGCAAAATTATTACTTGTGCATTGTCTTTTAATGAATTGTTGACTGCAATTAAGATCTGCATTATCATAATCATTAAACCCTGAACTCTAGATGAAATTTATGATTTGATCATATAAACCCTCAAAATTGTTTACCCATAAGAACAAAAATCATCTTTAGTAAAAAGGAAGAACTCTTGAGAACCCAAATTCATACCCATGTACAAATGGCCAAAATCTCCACACCAATGACCTTTCCCTTACTCCATCTAATATTTTGAATCCCGTGAAATCCCCTTTCCCTTCCTCCATCTAATCGTTGGAATCCCATGAAATCCATAGATTAGGTTGATGGTCTTCCTTCTTTGGAATCCAAGAGGATCACGTTGATGGTCTTCCTTCTTCTGGAATTCCCACGCACATATCAACAAGATAGAGAAAAATGCACTGCTACAATTTGATGTTCTAATCTATGAATATTTTATTTGAACCCAACGCTAAACTAGAAATGAAAAGAAAAGAAATACTTATAATGGAAAAAATAAACGAAATATAATGCAATTGGGTTAAATGATTTATTTTTAATAAGAATTTGTTATTTTTGTGTAAGACACTAAATTAAAAAGAAGAAGAAGAAGTTAAAAATGATATTGGGATGAGTGTAAACATTTAAATATGGCTTAAATTAATAATAAAAAGTTAAATTAATAAAAATAATAAAATTCAAGTTGTTATATTTTGATTTTGTTATTAACTTGTGAATAGGCTTTGTTACAATACCATGGCTTATCAATACTACAAGTCCAAAGACCATAACTTATTGCACAACGAAAATATTTTATAACAAATGACAAGATTTTAACTGTGGATATTCACCCCGGCTTTATTACAATACCATGGGCCAATACCATGGCTTATCCATACTATAAGTCCGAAAACCATAACTTATTTCACAACCAAAATATTTTATTATGACAAGATTCTTAACCGTGAATATTCACCCCACATTACGTTAGATATTATTAACTTGTAAAAAATAGTCTTTGTTACAATACCATGGGTCAATACCATGGATTATCAATACCACATGCCCAAAAAACATAAATTTCACAATCAAAATATTTTATAACAATATGACGAGATTGTTAACAATGGATATTCACCCTCACTTTACCATGGATATTAACTTGTAAATCTGATTTGTTACAATACCATGGGCCATTACCATGGCTTATCAGTACCACATGCCAAAAAACCATAACTTATTTCATAGTAAAAAAAAAATATTTTATTTTAATTTTATAACATTTTTTAATGAATTTGAAGGGAAAATGTTACAAATTTGAAGATATACTAAACCCCCCCATGTCACGATACTAAAAATATTCCATAAGAAATTAAATTAACTTTAATAAAATTAAGCGAAAGATGGATCTATGTCGGTTCTTTATATAATAATATACTTATATATATATAAAGATAATAAAGAAACTAGAATAGATCCATCTTAGCTAAGGATCCAAGGGATGAGAGAAAGCAAATTTATTAATTATAATATATTAAATATAGTGCATGATTTTCTTAAAGTTTTTTGATTATTTTATCTTCTTTTATATCGTTGATCCAAAATATAGATTTGATATTTTACAACCAATTAAGTTTTTTTATTTAGATAATTTCTTAAACACAATACAATGTGATCAAATTTAAGAGAGAGTTGGGGAGGGGGCACAAAGAAGGAAGGAGATAGTGAAAAATTTTGAGGGCGGAGAAAGAGAGAAAGAGAGAGTGACGGGGGGAGAGAGAGTGAGGTGGGTGAGAGGGAGTGAGAGAAAGGAAGAGAGAGGAGAGAGAGATATGGAGTTGAAGTGGGGGAGTGAGGGAGGAAAGAACAAGGACATAGAGAGATATAGGTGGAGAGAGAGAGGAGTGAGAAGGGAGAGATGGAGAGAGAGTGAGGGAGAGAGGAGAGGAGGGAAGAGAAAGAAAAGGAGAGGATAGAGATAGGGAGAGAAGGGGAAGGGAGAGAGATGGATACATAGATATGGAGAAGGATAGGGGGCGTGATAGTGATAGATTTCGAAAGAAGAGAGAGAGAGAGAGAGAGAGAGAGAGAGAGTGATTTGGAGGGGAGCGATAGAGGGAGGTGGGAGATAAGGGACAAAGAGGAAGGAAGATAGAGATGAGGAGAGAGAGATGGAATTGGAGGGGGTAGGAGAGGGAGGGAAAAAGAAGAACATAAAGGGAGAAAGGTGGAGAGAGAGAGGGTGACAAGGGAGTCATGGAGAGAGATTGAGGGAGAGAGGAGAGTGGGATGGAATAGAGAAAATGATATAGATAGAGAGGGAGAGATGGGGAAGAGAGAGATATATAGAGAAGGGGAAGAGAGGGAGAAAGAGTGTGTGTATGTTTGGGGGGTGAGATAGAGAGAGGGAATAACAAAGAGACACAAATACAAATATAGATATTATATATTTTATATTATTAACACATAACTAATCAAGTGCCAAGAGGGATCCAAATATCTCGAGGTGCAATACCTTCTAGTTTTGCACTAAAAAAAAGTTTTCACTCGAGAGATTGGTCCCTCTCGATAGCTTGATGATCATGGTTTTAAGTGGATCTAGGTCCAATTATATCAAAATTCAAAGTAGTTTATTTGATATTATAGTCTAAAAATTAAAATTTCTCTTTTCAAATTAGAACTAGATCCAATTATATTCAATGAACAGATTTTTTAAAAATACATAAAATAATTCCTTTATTAAAACATATATTTTTAGAATTACAAATTATTAGAGATAAATAATGCAAATTTGTCTCACCTATAAACCATGTGAGGATGAAGAAGTGTTTAAGGAAGGATAACCTTTTAACCAATCTTTAACAACCTTTCAATCCCCCATCACTTGTAAGTTTAGGTTGCTTGACACAATTAATATGACTAACATAAAAAATTGATTCATATTATTGTAGTACTTGTTAGGTAGTTGTAGTTTTGTTCTTAGACTAAATTAGTCATTCATGTTAGTCATTTTTAGTTGCATTACTTATTAGCTAGTCACATATTTTAACTCGTGACAAAAATAGTTATTTATGTTAATCGTTTTTAGTTCAGTCACTTAAGATTGCTCTTTTTTGGTAGTATTTCACTTGGAAAAGTTGTGGTGACTTATGTTTTTAGTCACCTAGTCGCTAATTTCTCATTTTATACTAGTGTAATTCAGTTCTAGAAGTGCATCATCATCAACATAAGTTTAATACATTTTTTTTCATGGGAAGGCGTGAAAGATGGAAGAGATGAAATATGGAAAACACACTGACAAAATTGTGCTTGAAATCAGCACCCATCCCCTGAAAAATAGTTTTAGGGTTCTTATGCTGCATATATTTAGAAGGGATCATCCTTGGATCACTCAATCCAAATCCACATCATGTTCTTTTAATTTAGACTCATCTTGTTTTCTTCTCCATACTTTGGTAGAATTTTTTTGTTTCTTGTAGCAAGGTTTTCGTATTTGACTTGCTTAGGAGACCATATCATTATGCATCTGTAATCACGTGTTATGTGTCCAATATTGTGACATTTATAGCATTCTTGAATGATGGATCAAATGATTCATAATCTTTGTTGTAGCAAATATGTATTTTTTTCTTGCCTTCTTGTAAACTTACTTCTAGTATTTTAACAATAACCATTCCTAAAGTATTCTCTACGATCTCTAGATTTATGACCAAAATTAGTGCATGAATAACAACTTCCAAAGAATATGGTTTGATACCTGGATTAGAAGACCTCCTTTGATGGTTTCATAAGTTTCCCCGTCTTGGATGAGGTTCAAGCTTTGGTTGATTCTCACAATTTCTTGTAACGAGAGAAGATTCCTTAGGAACCTTGATAGCACTTGAAACATTTTCTTGAGTTTCATTGTGATTTTTCCTTTGAATGAATTTGTTTTCAAATTATTCTTCAATTTTTACATTTGGGGATTTGACATTTGCATCTTCTTTGCAAGAATATTCACCTATATAACCAAGCCCTCTTTTGTCAAATAGTGATCTATGATGTCTGAGAATGTCATCCACTAATTGAGATCTCTTTAGACTCTTGCATAGATTTTCAACTTCATTTTAGAATGAGACAATCTCTTCTTCAAGTTTTTCACAATCTTCTTCTTTCTTCATCAAATAAATATTCATTACTTCTTTTGTTCTCATAGCTTCTTCTAGTCGAAATTTTAGTGGGATGACTTCTTCATATTTCCTTTATTTTTGATGTAATTGTGCTTCAAGCTTGCTAAAGTCCTTAGATATTTCTTCAACTTGGAGCCTTAGGAGAACAACTTCTTCCTTTTTATGCTCAAGGTCTTGAATCTTATCTTCAAGCTCTTTATTTTCTTTTGTCAATCTACTTATTTCTTTCAGAATAGCCCTTAGTTCTTCTTCAAGGTTTACTTAAGCGTTTACTTCAATGTATTTGTCATCTTCATTGTCTTTCATGTTTTTGGTGCCTTCATCTATTTCCTTTGATTCATGATCATCCTTGTGCTCTTGTTCCACATACTCTAGTTTTGATTCAACATGTAAAAAGCCATATTCTCCATAAATTTTTTATAGTTTTTCCCAACTTCCTTTAGATGAAAATTATTGACCCACCTTTATTTTTACAAAATCTGATATACTACTTAATATTGCTTCCATTTCTTTTGTATTGTATCTTTTGACTCTTTTGTAGTTCTGTTTCCAATAAAAATTAATTCCCATTAGACAAATTTTAAGGTCTAAAATGGGCCTCAAAACAAAAGTTTACAACCAAAATCAAATTTATAATAACTAATAGGATTTTAGATGATGATGTCAACCATGGGGATGATTCACCATTTTTCGAGTAAAAAGTATAAATATTAAAAAAATAAAAAATAAAAAACAAAAAAAAACTATTTTTCAACTCGCATTTTCAACTTATCTCCCTACAATTTTACTCAAATTTCGAGAAAGAGTACTCATTAGATGTAGAATTTAATTCCTCATCCAAGGAGAACCTATGTTGCATACTTTCAATGGACCCTGCTACATGAAAAATGAAAATACATGGAAAAGTGATTCTAATCATGTTTTTTCATGTATTTTTCATTTTCCATGTAGCAGGGTCCATCAAAGTTATGAAACATGGGTACTCCTTGGATGAGGAATTAAATTATGCATTGAAAATTTGCTCTTGCTTGAAATTTGAGTAAAATCATAGGGAGATAAGTTGGAAATACGAGTTGAAAAAGTAATTTTATTTTTCCCTCTAAAATTTGATGATGTAATCTAACATTATTTTATTATTTCCACTATTATTTTATAATGTTCCTTAGGAGGCCCATTCTAGACTATCTTAGGGCTATAAAATATCCTATGCTAGGGCTATTTCAATATTCCAATTTCATATCCGATATCCTAGGGATATCAAATAGTACTATATTTTGTTGCTCCATGACACATAATTTGTTCCATCAGACAATGCAGCTTTTCCAACTTGATTTAATTTTGATTTCATAACTGAGGAGGATATGTCTTCAAAAGGTTTGGAGCCTTTCCTTATTGAATTTTCGATTTGTGTTCCTAGGATCTACCTTCCAGCTATTAGGTTGTGCTTGAAGGAGCTATCTCTAATTCCAATTGTTGGAAATACTAGGGGGGGGGGGGGGGGGGCGCGAGCGGGTGAATCAATATTTATTTGAATTTTTAATTAGTCAGTTAAGCTTTCTCTTTGATTAGAAGCACAATGTACTAGAAAAAAAAAGTAATATTATTATTGAAGAAAGTGAGGGTTGCAATCCTTTTCGACCTGTACAATAAAATTTCCTACTTCTTCAAGGCTCCAACCTTGAATGAGGACTCCGATCCTAAAATATTAATCTAGGCTCCAACCTAGCCTATCACAAGGCTGCAGCCTAGTCTTAATAAGGACTCTAATCCTCAAATATTAATATAGGCTCCAATTTGGTCTCTCACAAAGCTCTACCCTGGTCTCAATGAGGATAATGATCCTCTTAGGCTCAGACACTTCCAATATTCTATACCACTTCAAGATAGCTTCAATACTACTTCAAAAAGTCACTCCAAATTCTATTTTAAGATGTTTTCAATTCATTTAGTCCAAGGTCTACATAAGAGTGGTTCAAGGTTGCTCCAAGATGGTTCTCCAAATTTTTCTTCTAAGCTACTCCAAAAGCTGCATCAAAAGGTCTACAAGAATCTACTCCAAAAATAATCTTCAAGGTTTTCAATGAATCTGCTTCAAAATCACTTAAGAATTCAAAAGATGTCTCAAAGATAATTCAACATTAATTAATCCCATTCCAGAAATAAATTTAAGATGTCATTTCAATAATCTAATATTACACAATGAAGCATTTGAATGTTTTTCACAACATTACTATCATATATGTTCTGAACAAATGCAAACCCATAAAAATATCAATTTCTCAGTTCTCTTGGAATATAGATAGTTAGTCACAACACTAAGCCACCCTTTTGTTGAACCTTCGATTGTTGCCAACTAAATATTAAACATGCATAGTCCAACTAGCACTTTGGCTTTGTCAACTCAAATATGACACATGCAATCCAACCCTTGGTTTACATCACACAAAAATACAATTCACACAAGATTATAACACTCATGTCAACCATAAAGTACATTAGTCTATACCAAGGATATTCCACTAGAATCCTCTTCCTTATAACCCAAAATATGGAAATCCTTGTGTCAACCCACTCAAGATCTTTTTCCATTTGGTTGAATAACTTAACCTATGGCTTGTAACTCAAAGTTATCACCTCAACAGGCACCCTTAGACTTGCAATATTATCCAGCAAAATTTGCACACCTCTATGTTACAAGTCATTTTGTCACATTTGGTCAACAGGCCTTCAACTGGATCAATCAACATCCTTTGACATCATTCTCATTATCCTTGCACAAATCCCTAAGCATGACTCATTCTAATCCCCAAGTTTATACTTGAAAGCACCTTGAACAACACTACCTAGTTTCCTACTAGACAATGTTGACTACCAAGTTTCCCTAATCTACACCTGCGTTTATCACTAGCAGGTTGCTTAGTGTTGTGGGTGCGTTGATTTTAGAAATTCAGTAAAATGAGAGAGAATCCCGAAGCCTCTTCTTCCATAAGCTTCTAAGATATGTTGTAACCATTTACCTTAGATAAAAGTCTTGAATCCTATCCTATCCTACCTTTGAGTTTTCATCCCTTATCCCTTGATCTCATCCTACCATCGAGAGTGGATCTCAAGCCCTAATTAGTAAAAGGATAAGAATTCATGAACTACCCCCTTCACCTATGTATTTACTGCCATTCATAGGCAAGGGGTTGGGTTTTGGAGAGTGGTTCTACCCTTATGTTGTTGATGTAGGATATATCTTTCTATGCATTAGGGTGATTAGAAGTGCAATTTGTGGCAAGGAAATGACAAGTCAACTTGGAGGAGCTCTTCTACAAGATCAACACCTATTTTTGGTTGTAACTCACTCCATTTCTATTAATGAAAAGAGTTTTTTCTTTTCCTATATATGATGTTCTGGTTTCATATATTTAAATACCATATTGATCTACTGAATAAAGTGACTAGATGATGCTACATAGATTATGTATATCATTGGCTTGTGTTATCTGACTCTGCAGGTTCTAATGGTAGTGATTGAAGCTATGATAGGAGCATTCAAGCCAAGGAAGGAGCGAAGCATACGATAGATTCCAGGTAGGATTCATCTTGTTATCTATTTAATTTAAGGAAAACATTAGTCCCTTTGTATTTTTAGTTTTCTAGATTAGTCGACCAGGCCTAGGGAAGATACTTCTGTCCGCGGTCGTAGATTCTGTATAACAAATTGGAAAATCCACTTGGGATGGGTTTATTCCCTTGGTGGTTTCATTGTCCATTGTGTTTATCTTACCTCTTCTCTAGACCTTTATTATCTTATTCAGTCAAGAACAGACCTAGGAAGACCTTTCATTGAGTCTCAACTATAATCCTTTTGTTGGAACTTTGCATCCCTAAACCAACACACCCTATGGTCTTTTGACAAAGTGTTGCACCCAAGCTGAGCCTTCTTTGTGCTTGTGTTGCATATCATTGGTGCCTTCTTTGCACCTGTGTTGGCCCCTATTCATGCACAAGTTTTTTTGCAATCAACCTTGTTCCAGCTGCTCTTCCTTGAGCCTCTAAGTGACTTGTGGTCCCTCTAAAACCTCCATTTCGGTTTTCTTTTGTTTTAATACATTTGGTAAGGATTTGTTTAAAGATTTTCCTTTGTTCTTATCATTAGGTTGTTTGAAAATGGATTTTGTTTGATCATTAAGTGCTTAGATGAATTGGTGTTTTAGTCATCATTCTGAAAAGCTTGTTTGAATCAGTGATTAGACTTTGCATCCTAGTTTTCTTCATTGGCATTTAGGGTTTTGTGTATGCATTGAAATTGGAACATTTGCATTGAAAAGGGAATTGCATTTTTCACATTGTTTATTGCATGGTCTTTGTCTCTTCCCTTAGATAGATTTTCATTGAATGCGAAAAATTCCATTTCCTCATGCTAGTTTGCATTTTAGGATATTCAAGTGAAATTCACGGTAAGCCCCAAAATTGAAACTTAATTGAAGATAAATAGTAAAATTTATTAAATCAACCGAAGGAGAATTTGTAACATTAATGCAAACATTTCAAGGTCTAGACTAAAGACATGTTCTAACGTCGTTAAACATAGGAGTTGCCTTTTTTTTCCATTGTTGTATCCCGAGGGTGAAATCCCATTCCATGTACATGAGTATATAAGATCATTCTCCATGTACCTTTGGGTATATTGGATGATGATCCACACACGTAAAGTATATGGGAACACTCCCATCAAGTGGTTACGCATTAGACAACACTACTAAAGACTACATTTCCACGTACCAATGATTATATTTTGGAAGTCCCCCATAGGTTTCTATCCTCGCCATAGGTAACCAAGTTGGCTGCCTTGTGTACCGTGATATGCTGAAGATAACATATGGGGATATTTCTTACACGTATGTTAATTCCTTGGTTCCCCAAGGTGTATATTGCAGTTCACGGTTGCTTGGTAATCCTTTATGCCTAGATTACCCTCTTTTTAATTTCTTTGTACTAATTTCTAAAATTTATTATCCAACGTGGAAGAAAAAAAATCCCCCACTCCATCATTCACGTAGAATGAAAAATAGGCCCCCTCTTCCACCATAGGTTACTCCTAGTCATCGTCAAAAGCATAAGAAGATGCAAACTACTGAATTAGGAAATTCGGGAAGTACTTCTAGCCCTCCTCCTGAATCTCATAAACCTGAGTCATCTTTCCCTTTGAGTACTGAGCATGAAATTACCTCCACTCTTGCTGGTGAATCTGACACAATCAAAACAAAAGCCCTTGAAACCTTATTTCCTGAGGTTATTGATCATGACCTTCCTGAGTCAGATACTTTACTTCCTAAGGTTGTTGAACTTGAGGAACCTTAGCCATCTTCACCTTTTACTTCAGGTCCTTCCTCTTCTCTTCCTTTGTATTGTACATAACCTCCAACTATATATCTTGGACCCAATGGTGAACCTATTCCATACAAACTTGTGAGTATTGAAGAGATACCACAAGAGGAACCTTGTCCCTCTACTCCTGTTCATTGGAGTGGACTTCATTTTTATCATACTAATCCTCTTCCTCATATTCAAACTCCAACACAAACTCCTTTGCCTGATTCTTTTGACTCACCCATGATTTCTTACAGAAATCTTCATTGGGATTGTTAACCATGACTGGATCCAATTTGACCTCTGAAACTGTGCATGCCACTATGTTTGAGACATCAAATGTTGCTTCCTCATCTATGTTTACAACATCACCAAAGGAACATATGTATAGTGGCCTCTCCATCCCACCTAGTTATTAGTCTTTAGTTGGTACCTTCTCTGCTACAACTTCCAGTCCCTGGACCTCTCCCATGTCATCCATTTCGAGAATTTCATCTGGTACTTCTCTTATGAATGCTACATAGCATGCTCCTTCTCCTCTGCCTACACCTACGATTGAACAACATACCATCCCTTATGTTACTAGGAAATGTTATCTTCAACAACCTAACTCTCCTTATGTTGGGTGCCCTCCATCTGGGTTGCATTTTCCTCCATCATCCCCCCCCCCTCCTATAGAATGGGGGGAAACTTGTTGTTCGTATACCTCAAGTTAGTAATCAACCTTATTATAATCATCCTTATTCTGGGATGATTTTCAGTGTTTGGAAACCTACTTTTCCCATCCAACCTGGTTCATTTTGGGACCAATTGGTGAATCCTCAACCTGTGTCGTCCTCATCTCAAATTATTACCCATCCATATGAACCTTAATAAGTTAAAATACTTGTAAGTCAACCATTACAAGCTGTCATTGCATCTCAACCTATTCCATCAGTATCTGGTACCCCTTAGGTTCCACTTACCTAGCCTTTACAAGTTACCTTATAGCTTCAACTGCTTGGGAAGGGTACTCATCAAATTCTAATAGGATAGAATGTGTATAGTATGGGGCAACCCCAACTGAACCCACCTTATGCCAGGATGATAAAAATCTCACAGGGCAACAATATAGACCTTATCAAGGTGTTCCTCAAGTACCTTTTCAAGACCAACATATCCAAACCCAACCATTCCAGCCTTTGTAGGGTTATCCTAGAGCTAGTCAACAAGGTTACGTGTATGTTGGTTACCAGAACCCTCCTTATCCAGGAATGCAAGTACCTATTTCTTAGGCTATTCCTTCTTATACATGCTATCTTCATTAGATTTTAATCAACAATTAACTTTTGTGGCAACTCTCAAATTTCCAGGTTTGAATAAGTTTACCAATGATCCCATTACTCATTCGCCTTTGTGGCCGATAATTCCCACCAAGTTTCCATCCAATATCCAAAAATTCAATGGGAATCCTAGAGAATACCTATCAACCCATGTCATGACATATCATCTGTGGTTTTCTTTAAACTCCCTTAATGATGATTCCATACGATTACGTCTTTTCCAACATACTCTTATAGGTACCACAAATAAATGGTACATTGAGTTACCTAGAGATTCGTTTCATGATTTCAATTCCTTGGATACCACCTTCCAAAGAATTTCCAGTTACCCATATGGTATGAAACTAGAACGAAACTTCCGACCAACTTCAAACAAACTAAAGAGACTCACATTTAATATAATATTCATGAGTGGCAGCATCATTTCCATTTGGTTAAGATCTATGTTCAATATCAATTACTAGCGGAATGGTTCATTAAATCCCTATTGACATATGTCATAGAGGATGTAGCTAAATGCAAAGTCATGATTGAAGAGAAATTAATTGTTCATGCTTAGTATTTGGAACTCAATTATACCCAATCTAGCATGCTCTATGAAAATATAGCAGATGCTTCGATACCTTCCAACATTGTTCCTTCCACTCCTGGTAAAGAATCTCATGTTATTGATGGCATCATTGGTTCTGCCAATTTGCAGATAGTGAGCAAACCATCTAGTTTTTCTCTCACTACTTCTGCCCAAAAATCTTCATCCAATCCTCCCGCGACTTATTCTTCTGAGATAAATGTCATTTCATTTGATAAAGAAAAATCTCAATAGCAACCAAGAAGCAAGAAGAAAGGAAAAGGAAAAAAGAAGAAAGATTCTTCACTACAGGATAAATAAACAATTCAATCTTTTGATGAGAAATGAAATCCTTGTTACCCATTCTTTATTTAAAATGAGGAACACTTTACTCGTGACTTCCCTCACTATGAATAAGTGAATCAGTTTCTAAATCCTCCACTTCTCCTGCTATGTTTATCAACCTGTTTCCTGATCAGGAGACCCATATGGTTACTGCAAACCCATATTATTCTAACATAGTTTTAATGCTCTCCTCCATGAAGCATAAATATGATGTTATGGTGGCTAGTCGAAACAAGGACTATGGTAATGCAGATCCTCCAAATGGTCAAGCTACTAATCAACCTGCCAATTTGGCATCACCTTCATCCGATATTCATGCGCCTAGGATTCCTACAGAGTTAACTATTAAGCCTCTGAAGGGTAGTATTCATAAGTTTGATTTCATCCCTCGTGCTAGGGCTGCTCAAAATTATAACGTAGTTGAAGACTTGGCTCACTCTCCATCATCTACGTTGACCCTCAAGGTGTTGCAAAACTACCCCACCCAGAAAAAGGCTTTGCCTTCAACTATCAGATGTGTGGATCGTTCAAATTCCAACCTAGTTATTTTTAGTCATGAAAACTATGTCCCTTGCCTTCCAACTCAATTGGCCTTTATCATTCAGGTCATCATCTATGGTTGGAACATTCATCATTATATTTTGGATGATGGATCCTCGACATGCATCATGTCTACGTCTTGCTGGAAAGGGATTGGTTCACCTCAACTAAGTCAGTCACCTACCGCATTAAAGGCTTTTGATGTGAGAACATATAAGCCTTGTGGTATTTTGAATTCCTTACAAGTTCAATTAGGGGGGAAAATTGTATCCATAGAAGTGGAAGCTATTGATATACCTCTTGATTATAATCTTCTATTGGGTCGCACATGGGTTTACACCATGGATGCAGTTGTTTTGACTTATTTTCGTATGATCACATTCCCTTAGCATAAGGGTGGGATTGTGGCCATCAACCAAATCACCTTTTTTGCCTATGATTCTCATGTTACTTGTTATGAAACCAGCTCACAAAAAGAGAGAAAAGATAGAGAAATGCCTTAGAAATAAGCCTCTTCGAGGGGGCAACCTCCTTTACATTACACAAATGAAATATTCTTGGATGATACAAATGACAAGACCTCATTTCTATATATAGAAGTCTAAGGGGTCATAATATAATTAGATCCGACATAATAATAATAATGGAAGGGTGCAATAATAACAATAGTGGGCTTCTATGGGGCACAATAATAACAATATGGGGACTACATGGGCACAACAATATAATAAGGGGGTTGCACTAATAACAATAAAGGGTTACACTAGTAGTAGAGGGACCTAACACCCCCTCTCCTTCAAAAAATGTTGTCCTCAACGCTTGAGTAGTTATGGATGCTTCAATATAAAATTCTTGTCCTCCCATGTGGAATCTTCAGTGGGTAAGTTCTTCCACTTGATGAGATACTCTGAAATTGATCGATTTCATACCTATCGGGTTCTTGTTTCTGTGACCGCTCCAGGTTCCAATATGGTTTTTCCTTCCTTTTCAATTTTTGGGAATATTGTTTGAACTGGGATCTTCTCATTATGTAAGGTCGCCATTTCTTAATTGCATGTAGTCTTGCAAACATTTCCTTCTCATAAATAGCTTTGTGTAAATACTTTCCTTTGATTGGAGAACTTTCAAAAGTAATGGGTCTTTCTTCTTGCATTAAAACATCACCAATTCCATTTCCTGATGCATCATATTCCACAATAAAGGTTTTTGTGAAGTCTAGCGTAGCTAAGACTGGTGTTTGGCACATTGCCTCTTTAAGATGTTCAAAGGCCTTTGTTTCTTTTGGAGTCCATGAAAATGCATCTATAATGTTGTTTTCAGAATCTCTTCAGTCTTCATTATTTTTTGATGATATCCTGAATGAAGATCCAACTTGGTGAAGTAAATTAATCCATGCAATTCATCCAATACTTCATTAATGACAGGAATGGGAAATTTATCTTTAATAGTGAGTTTGTTGAGATCTCTATAATCTAGACACATACACCATGACCCATCCTTCGTGTGCATCAATGCTACTGGAGCAGAGAAAGAAATTCTTCTAGGTTGAATTATACCAGTGTCTAAAATTTATGCACCCATACGTTCAATTTCAGCCTTTTGCGCATAAGATATCTGTAATACCTTATGTTTGGAGGAACACTTCTTGGAATCAAATGAATAGAATGATCATGATCATTAATAGGTGGGAGGCCTTTGGGAGTCTCCAATACCTTGGAATGATTGTCCAAGAATTTTTGGAGATTTGGAGAAATAGATGATTTCGATGTGGGAACCTCTTGAACATAATTGTGAAATTACACCTTGTTTTTATTTCTTTAGAAGCTTTGTCAGTCCGTTAGAGCTGATTATCTTTCCTGGTTTCCCTGTGATACCCCTTAATTCAACTTTCTTTCCTTTCAAAGAAAATTTCAAGAGAAGTTCTTGAAAATTAAAAGCTATTGTAACCAAGGATTGTTACCATTGGACACCTAGTACAACATCAACACCTTGCATTGCAATGAAAAGAATTGGTATTATGGCACTTGCTAGAGAAATTTATGGTTCCTCCACTTGCAACCATCACTTGACACTTTGGCGTTGGATATGGGAAGCAATTCAATTCCTTGACTATCTTACAATGAATAAAATTATGGGTGCTGCCCGAATCAATCAACATTGTTACCTTTTTCTTCTTGATATGTCCTTCTATATTGATAGTTTGAGGAGTGGTAATTCTGGCCAATGCATTACAAGATATGGTTGGATTCATTTCTTATTTCTCGATGTGATCTTTCACTTCTTGAACCTTATTCTTCTTGATATGTCCTTCTATCTTGAGAGTTTGAGGAGTGGTAATTCTTTCCAATGCTTTACAAGATATGGTCAGATTCATTTCTTCTTTCTCTGGGGTTGGTTCCTGGTGTATATCCTCTTCTTTTGATGTTTCTTGATTCTTATATTCCTCTCTTCACAATCTATGTAAAACAATTTCTCTCAGCACACTTATGACCTTTAATGTATTTGTTATCACAATTGTAACAAAGCCCTTTGCTCTTTTTTCTTCCATTGTTGTGGTGTCAACCTTGAAGGTTGGGAAGTTAGGAGAACAACAACTTCCAATTTATAGTTGTGAGGGGTAGACTTCCTTGTTGCCATAATTTTTCTTTCCACTTTTCTTGCCAACCTAAATGCCTTCTCCAATGAATCAAGTTCCCAAAGATGAACCTCATGTTGAATGTTATCCTTTAAAGTCCCTATGGATACATCAATCGTATGCTTCTCTAGAATATCATTTTCCCTTATATTCAATTTTTGAAAGTCCTCAATCTGCTCTACCATTGAACACTTTTGTTTGAGATTTATCAATTAGCTAAAGAAGGTGTTTCTCTTTGTATCCTCGTAATGTGCTATCAATTCTCCTGTGAAAATTGACCACGTAACAAGTGTTTTATGAGAACAAAGCCCTTTATACCATAAAAATTGATTTGGTTCTAAATATGAAGATGCAATATGTACCTTTTGTAACAGTTGTACCTCATGTAAATCAAAATATTGCTCCATCTGTAGTATCCAATTTACTGGATCCTTGCCATTAAATTTTCTCATATCACCTTTTCTTGATTTTAGGAGCTCGATCTTGAAACGACTGTAACTCTATAATTTAAGATCTCCAAGTTTTGAAATTGCTTCGTGTAGTCTCCCTCTGAGTTCTCTTTCTAACCCCACAATTCTGATCAATATTGGATTCTACAAGAAAGATTTATGTCAACTCTCCCACGATGACCTGATTATAGACTAGGTCAGTAGAGTGTACTTGTATGAATTTCCATGTGTCCCTATTTCAACCCTAGGACCTGAAACCAATACAAAGAAAACTAAAATCCGTCCTCTTTCTATAAATTCTTACAAAGTTTAAATCTGATGCTCAGAGAGAAAGTTATGATGATTTTCCCAAGGTCACATGTTTAGGATGTAGTTCGAGAGCCTGCAGAAAACCTAAATGTCTTGGACTGTATCTCGGAAAATAAAGTGAAACAAGATCTGAAATTCGGGCCCAAGATTCACCAAAATTGTGGCTCAAATGGGTTTTAATTTCAGATTCTGAACCTTTGCATAAGAACAATTATAAAAAATATTCCATGATGACCTGTTTGAGATGGAATTTTGGAGTTTTCAAAAACCCTAACTTCCTGAGATCCATCTAAGATCATATCTCCGAAAATATAGTGAGCGAAGATCTAAAATTTTAATTCGAGGTGCAGAATGATTTCGGATCAAATGGGTTTTTTTTTTATCTTCTGAAATTTCGTAGAGCAAAAGTTATAGAGAAAATACCACGATGACCTGTTTGGAGCAGCGAAACCCTAGAATCGAAAGCTCTGATACCAAATGTTATGAAACCAGCTCACAAAAAGAGAGAAAGTATAGATAAACACCTTAGAAATAAGACTCTTCGAGGGGGAAACCTCCTTTACATTGCACAAATGAACAATTCTTGGATGATACAAATGACAAGACCTCCATTCTATATATAGGAGTCTAAGGGGTCATAATCTAATCAGAGCCAACATAACAATAATAATGTAAAGGCACAATAATAACAATAGTGGGCTTCTATGGGGCACAATAATAACAATATGGGGACTACATGGGCACACCAATATAATAAGGGGGTTTCACTAATAACAATAAGGGGTTACACTAGTAGTATAGGGACCTAACATTACTAGAATGTACTGCCTATAGGGGAAACTCTACATTCTTGTTAGCATGTTGGGGTTGGACTGTTGAAGGATTCCTCACTCATGGGAACCTTTTTGCTTCCTCCTCCTCCTCTTCCTGACATCTCATCTTCGGTTTCTTATATCAATATGATACCATCTTCTACTTTCTAAACCAGTCTATGGTTTATACTAGATAAAACTAGCATCCATAGTTTTGGCGACTGAATGCCACTTAGCCGTATTGAAATTAATTACAAAGCTATCTTTTCGGCTTGCACGACCCATACCTTCTCTTCGATCAATTGGTTCGATCGATCATTGGATTATGGCACATCTTCTGATCCATTCTCTCGCGTATTATCTACCGATAAGAGCATCATAGGGATCATGATGCCAGACAATGCGTCATTGGATGATCATCAACATTGTTCCTCCTTACCAGATTCCATTGAGGATCATCTTATTGATTTGTATCTACCCAATGTCGTCAATCCTTTTACGAGTTCTATTTCTATCCACAAAATTGATTTTAAGAAGAATCTCTTGAATATCGAAGAGACGATACCTCTTGTTATCTCTATTAAACCAAGTATTGTCGAAAATATACACATTGGTGCATCTTGCCCTCCATCTGAGATTGAGACCTATAAAGCCCTATTTCAGGAGTTTTGTGGCCTTTTCCTAGACCTATGATGAAATTCCATGTATCGACCCAAATATAGTAGTGCACGAGATTAAAACGTATCCTGATGCTAAACCAGTCTGAAAGTGCCTCCATCCAGTGCTTCCAAAGAAGGCTACCATGATAAAGAGTGAAGTTGAAAAACTCCTTCATGCTGGTTTCATCTACCTTGTTCCTCTCACTAATTTTTTGTCAAATATGGTCCCTGTAATGAAGAAAAAGGGGAAAATTTGTGTATGCATCGATTATCAGGATGTGAATCTCGCTTGTCCAAAGGAAAATTACCCTACCCCATTTATCAACCATATTATTGATGTCTGTGTTGGTTCTGAAATATATTCATTCATGGATTATTTCTACGGATATAATAAAATCAACATTCTCCCAACGGATCAAACTAAAACTGCATTTATTTGTCCTTGGTATACATTTTCCTATCAGAAACTCCCATTTGGTCTAAATAATGTTAGGGCCACATTTCAAGGGGAAATGGATTATTATTTTCATGATATTAAACACATCGTGCAACCTTATTTAGACGATCTCCCTGTTGTCATTCTGTATTTTTGAGGATGAGGGAGTAAATACATTAGACAACATTAAACCACTTTTGAAGTTGGGATCTAGCCCTGTTAGCTTCAGAGAGGGATATCTCTTTATGATTTAGCTTAGTCTTTAAGTTGATTTTAGGCTAGTTATGATTATCGTTGGTTGTTTGTTTGAATTTTGTTGATTGGTTTGGTTGGTTGATTTGATCTAATTACTTTCTTTAAATTGGGCTATGGAGTCAAATAAAGATGGATGTTGCATTAAATGTTTAAAAGAGTGATCATAGGGCAAGCTAGTTACATTTATTGGATCTTTTAAAGTGAATTATGAAGTGGAGAAAAGGTGTGCTTGGTAATGATCGAAAAGAATTTAAGAATTTTTTAATCAGACTACAAAAGAAGAACATACAGATTGTAAAAATAGTCCAAATAAGGTGCTCAATTAACAAATCTTATTTTTCACATTTCCTGTTTTACAATTAGATTTCAGATGATTAACATGCAGAGAATATAGTGAAACAACAATTACAATAAGAAAAACATCACCAATAAAGTGCAGCACAAGAATGCTGTGAAAAGTCTTTGTATTAAAGATGCTCTGGCAACGTGGAAAAAAATACAATACTCAATATGAAGAATTACAATGGTCAAGAACCGACCCTCAATACTTTGAATGAATGAAGTATTTAAACAAAATTTCCAAAAATATTACAATCAATGCCGCATTGACATGGAAATCTATTATAAATGATTACAAAATAATTGAATTGACTAATATGACCAAAAGAGGTGAATTTGGTGAAGTGATCTAGAGGTTTGGCACTATTGTTGTGGAGAACAATTGCTGAGTTGCCACAATTTGGGTGTCGTGTAGGGTGTAACTGATCTTTTCTTTAGTCTTGAAATTCACACAATTTATCCCGTCGCTCCTCATCTGGGATGGTGATTGAGGTAGATCTCATCTACCACAGTATACCGAGAAATGTGGGTTTTACTACAAAAATATGCTTTATCTCATGTTGGATGAAACTCATGTTGCTAATAGCTTCGAAAAAATCTCCCCCTATCATAGCACCTTTAATATGGGAAGACTTGGCAGTATCCTTTGCAATGTCTTTAAGCTTCTTCGTATAATCTTCCTTGGTCATCAATTTGTCATTGATTACAAATAAATAAGGAAAGCCCTTATTAGTTAATGCTTTTATTCTACTGAAAAATATGTTGATTACTACCTCCAAACTGTGACATTTTTTTGTAAGGTCCACAATCAAATTCTTCTTTGTCATAATTTTCTTCACTTCTAAGATTGTTTCTATCCTATTATCTGCTCCCAAACCATCCAATTCATATCTGTTTTTAGAATTTAAAAACTTGATGATGTTGTTGGCTTTGGTAGGCATATCTCCCAACTGAGAATTCATAGTGGAAATGGCTTGATTGGCTCTCTCAATCAACTCTTTTTGTTCAAATATAATCTAGATACATGGCCATATTTCATCCATGGCTTCAATAATATTGTTCCATATAATTTCTTTAACTTGGGCTAGTGTGTGGCCAATAGAGGACTTAGTTGCTGATTTCCTCCATGCTTCTATCTGGTTTTGAGCTCTTTGTAGCTCTGCTACATGGAAAGTTTCAGTCTTTGTCTTCTGGTATTGCATAATATTAACTTGAGACTGCAATATTTTAATTTCTTCAGTTTGGAGAGACATATTCTCCATTGCACTAGCCAACTAATTTGCAGTAGTCCCTGTGCTTGTTGCAGATGATGTAGTGGCAGGAATTGTTGTAAGACACACTACTTGCAAAGGTACAATAGACATTCTAGCAGATTGATCCTTTTCTTCGGTGATTTTTTCCATATTTGTTTCCATTTGTTTCAATTGCACATTTTGTTCCATGATGAGCTTCATCATGTCTACCTTCTGTGACCCTGTTTCTTTAATGTCTTTAGCTAGAGTATATTTTGTGGCTGGTAATTTCAATTGCTTTCTCATTGCTGCTATGTCAATATTATTCTTTCTTATGAGCTCTTGTTCAGCATTGACATTTGAAGCATCATACCCTACTTTTATTACCAAGTCCTCCACATCTTTGATCCTTGTGTCTTTAGCCAGTGAAGAGACTTTCTCCATCTTCAATTGTGACTGAGCATTAGCTAAAGTGGCCTACAATTTAGACAAATTCATAGTAGTGTTAGTGAGAGTAGATGAAATCATTTGAATAGTTTGTTTGTGCATATCCATTTGGTCAATGCGATGTATGTCTTTTACATCAAATTCAAATGAAGTTTTCTTGTAATTTCATGTTGCTTTGGGCTATGGTATCTGTGCTTGGAGGAAGGCCATCTGCATTTTTCCTTTCTCGTAGCCAAAGGATGACAGTAGTTTGCTTTGGGAGCTAGAAGTATGCTTCCAGAACTAATTATATGTATTGATATTCAAAGCTTCATTCCTTACTTTAATCTCCTTGAATATATAAAATATGCTCTATTCTTTCTCCCCAATGGCAGATGTACTGGTTTGCATAACTTGTTGTTGATCCTGTGAAGCTATTGAAGTGGTAGGAGAAAGTGTAGTCTTATCACCTACTAGTGAGGAAAGAGGTGTTTCTTTAGTGATGATAATATCCTCTTGATCTGAATCCTTTCTTAGCATTAGTTTGGAGTTGAGATTGGTCCTCTTCCTGTACATGATTTTGAAGTCTTCACTGGGAATTTCAGTCATTGATGGTGACTCTTCTTCTCTGCTCCTCTTTCCTATTTTCTCATGTGTGATAGGAGTCTGTAATCTTGAAGTTGACACCAACTTCTCCTCTGCCTCTTGGAGATTGTTTTCAATCCATTCTAGCTGGTTCTTGTATTTCTCAATTTCTGGTCTGGATGTATGAAACTAAGGAGTAGATTTGTTCTCTACCCTTAACTTGGAGATGACCACTAATGGATCATATGACCATGTGAAACTGAGGCTATATTTCATCTCTTTCAACAATTTGTTTGCTTCTTCCCTTGTTGCCCTACTATTGCAAATGAAAGGTCCTATTTGAGTTTTTGATTTTGAATCTTGGCAGATACAAAATGAATCTCATCAACATTGAGCATTTTCCTGATGTATTATAAGGCCAAAATCCTCATTGGGAGGTATTTCGGCAACTTGTAAGGAGAAAGTTCACAGCCATATATCCTTAGCTATGTCTAATTTTAGTAAAGATACCAATCTACTATTTTAACTTGGTCTGATAAATGCAAAATTTTCTTGATTTCTTCACTGATTCTTGGCTCTAGAGTGCTACTTAGGAGACTGAGTGTTGGATGTACAAACATTTCTATGAATTGTTTGTATGAGTACTCTTTTTGCTCCTTCATTACCAGCGTAGTCCAGAAGATGACTAATTTCTGAGAGACTGAATTCAGATATTCCACAGTGTTCATAATTTTTATTTGTCAACGTTTCGAGCCTAGACCAATTGTTGATTTCTCTCTTCATCCAAATTTTGTAAGGAAATATTGAGTTTGTCTCCATGAAAATATAAAAACATATATACTAACACATAAGCATATTTAAATACTTCCTCATTTTGGAATTTGACAATCTGTTCATGGATGGAATTTGCAATAAATTGGCTAAAGTTGAACAAGATGGAAGACTTGGAATCTGTAAAGAAAATAGAAAGGAAACCTATAATATCCTCATCTACCCACTAATCTGAGTAGTAACCAAGGAGGTAGGAAGTGACAGTGATGATCTACTTGGCTCTCTTCTGGAAAATGGAGGATGGATAGGGAGGATTTTTCTTGGGTAAAGGGGCATATTCAGTCAAGAAAAGCTCAAGGGTTTTGGATCTTTTTGAAAAGTCCAATTTCTGGTACAATTCAGTGAGGGCTTCATGAGAGAAAGGAGTGGCATTCTCTTCAACAGGAGCTTGCATCATTTGATCTATTCATTTGGCAGTTATGGTAAATATAATTTCTCATGTTGGGGCAATAACAGCTCTTTGGCTAGGTAGATAATAAGCATGACATTTTCTAATGAATTTAGGGGCATTGTGGGTGCGAGGAAAGATATAATGGAGTAAATTGGATTCCCATAGTCCAATATCATCAGACTTGTCAATTAACTTGTCTTCAAGCTAGCAGTACATTTCAAATAGATCAAATTCAGACAGGGTTTCATGGATTTTGTAGTCCCTTCCCACTAGAGGAATATGGTGAAAATCAATGGGAGGGTGTATAAGAGGACTTACAGGTTCTTCCTGTGCCTTGTCTTTCAGAGGCATGATTGGATAAGGGAAAGAGAATTGATGGAGTCTTAATTAGGCAAGTTTGCAGGGTACAGATAGGGGCTTGGGTTCAAGAGAACAAGAAATAGAGGCGTTGGCTTGGACGAAAGTTAGCAGGTGTGATGCTCGGTCGAGTGAAATTGTTGCACTTTGAATTGGCACACTTGTAATAAAACAATGGCAATGGCAGTCTATAGAATTAGTAGCCTATGAATGGGTGAAAGGAAGGACTTTATAATCTTCTGTCTTTCTCGTTGATGGCAGTGCAGGTCCCTTGCATTAATAGTTAAGTAATTAAACTACTTAACAGACTGATTTTGGAGGGAGCGGATGTGATTGGTGGGAGAAACGGGTAGATGAGGTGGCGAGAGGAGATTGGCAAGAGTGTAATGGATAGGGCACTGATTTTGTGTGGCAGAGAAAACCATTTTCGGAAGGGGGGGGAGGTGGTTAATGGTTTTGGCCGAGGGGGGTTGCAAAATCATGGAATATCACCATGTCACGATGGGTTTGGGTTTGAATACCACCCATTTCGAACCCCCCTCTCCCTCCGTCGATGGTAAAGCTTAGATGGTGAAGGGGGGGGGGGGTGCGAAACGTAATGTAGGCCATTGGATGTAAAAAGGTGGGCTCAGATGATGTGCGAAGAGGTAGCATATTATCGTGATGTGAAGCATGTATGGTGGGGTAGGGAAATGTATTTAATGGGATGTGATTGGATGTGTGTTGAGGGAGACAAATGAACAAAAATACGAGCGGAGGGGTGTTTTTTGGATAATGAAACTTTAGGAATAATGGAATAATATACCAAATATTATTTGATATATCATACTTTAGAGTAAGACTTTAGCCCCTTTGCCTTTCTTCTATGCATGAAAATATATTTAAAATTCAAGTTAGGATAAAACTTTCATGCTTGTCCTAAAATCATCATTGTGCTTCTACCTACCCTTTCTCATTTTAATTCTTTTTCTAAGCTAACATTTTCTCTTCTTGCTTTGCAGGTTGCATTTAAACTAGCTTACCCATAACACTTTTTTTTTTATAAAAATCTACCTTATCCTATCACTTATTTGGCCATTGATTCAAATTAAATTGTTGAATCAATTTTATTTCTACCTAGCTACTGATTTACCAAGATTAAACTGTTTGGTAAACCTTTATTCACTAACATATTCAACAAAAATTTAAATGTGTTCAGTCATGATTAAATTGTATGACTTGAACAGAACTTTAGTTATTTTGGCATTCAAGAACAATTTGCACACAACCTTATTTGATAATGAACTAAAAGAACTAACTTATCAGTAGTGGGACTTAGGCTTGCAAAAATTTCCATATTATTTTCTATTTTTTCTTTTGTGGGTTTCTTATTTCCTTTTTTCATATTTATTTTTTTAACATCCCCTCTTTTCATTTTCTTTTTCATATATTTTACAAATCATTTGAATATTGAAATTTATGTACAATATGAAATTACAAATACAAAATACTCAATCACCTTAAGATCATATAATTTATAGGACCCTAGCAGTGGTACCAGTTAGGCATGCCACTTCTCCAAGTGAAGTTTCAAGAACATATGATCAATAGCCTTGAGTACTCCATGTTTGAAATGTCTTCATCTAATTTCTTTGCTATTTTAAGATACTATTGGTAGCTCATCAATCCCGGCTTAGGGCCTTCACTGCGAGCTCCAACTTTTGTTAATAAGTTACCCAATAAAAATCATAAAGACTATGACATTTACAATTATGTAAGGAAATTTTGAGGCTAATAAAAGCAGTGCTTCATCATCTTGCCATTGACAGGACCTCCAGGTATCTCTACTCCATCTAGCTCTTTAAGGAAAAATGCATTATTTCCCCTGAAAGCATGAACAATATATGGTCCTTTCCAAATATTGTCAAACTTTCCATGTTTTCCTTTGTCCTCTCCCTTGGAATCCCATCTCAAAACTTGGTCGCCAATATTAAAATCATCAGCTTTTGTTCTTCTATCAAAGATCTTTTTAATATTTTCCTAAATAACTTGGGTCTTGTTGTATACTTCCTCCCTAGTTTGCTGCAATTGTATAGTTTGATTGATCCTTCTCTGTACATCATTGGGTTCAACATGTGCTTCTTGAATGATCTTCATGACTGGAACTCCTAAGGAGGATGGAAAAACTACATCCATTCCATAGACCAATTGGTATGGTGACATGCCAATTGATTTTTTAATAGTAAGTTTGTCAGCCCAAAGTGCATTAACCAACTTGTTATGCCAAGATTTTTTGTTGTCATCTAAAAACTTTTTGATGATGTTCACCAAACTTGTATTTTAGGATTCAACTAACCCATTACCTTGAGGGTAATAAGATGTTGAATGTCCCAAAGTAATGTGGTATTTAAGGAAAAATTCAACCATCTTTTTAGATTTAAAGGTTGCAACATTATTAGTGATGAGTTTTATAGGACAACCAAATCTGGAGAGGATATTATTCTCAAGGAATTTAATAATGACAACATCAGTGGAAACTCTGGAAGGCGTGGCCTCTATCCATTTGGTAATGTAGTCAGTGGCTATAAGAATCCACTTATGTTGGGTAGAGGAAGAGGGATGAATTTCACTAATGAAGTCCAATCCCCATTGCTGGAAGGGGCTTTCAACAGAGATAGGCTTTAATGGAAGGGGCTTTCAACAGAGATAGGCTTTAATGGAAGGGGCAACAATTTTCTCTTTCCCTCAAAAATCTAGCATTTATGGCATGAGGTGACTTTTTTATGAATGTCAGGGAAAATATTAGGCCAGTAGAAACCAACTCTAAGGATTTTATTGGCAGTGGTTTTCCAATAAAGATGTCCGCCACAATCTCCTTCATGGAATTCCTAAATAACTTTTTCTGCATGACCCTTTAACAAGCATTTAATTAAAATACCCCCAGCATCTTTCCAATACAAAACATTATCTATAATGAAAAATTTAACTGCTTTTAACTTGAGAAATCTTGTCTTTGTTTTTGTCAAACTAGGAGGAACATTTAAATTAAACAGGACATAAAGCAACTTTGCATACCAATGTGAGTTTAGAAATGCCTCATCAATTTGTGGAGTCACTTTTTCCTCTTGATTATCTAATGAATCAATCAAGTTAATGTCTAATGCATGGAAATTAGACTCAGCCATCAACATGGCTAGTTCCCTACCTTTTATTAACTTGGTGGGCTTGATTTCTAAGTCATATTCAAGAATAAAAACAATCCATTTGCCTCATTTTCCATCAGGTCCATTCTGTGTCAAAATGTCCTTAACCAATGCATTAGGTACATAAGCAATAATATGGGAATACAAAATATATACTCTAAAATCTTTTATTGCTTTAACCAATGAAAATGCCTACTTTTCCATAATGTTGTATTTTAAATATGCGCCTCTTAAAGATTTACTAAATAATGCAATAGGTTGTTCAAAACCTTCATTATTTTTCTGTAGTAAAACTACCGCAATGGTGTGTTCAGAAGCAAAAGAGAAGATTATGAATTTTTTTGTAAAATCTGGGCTGATCAACATTGGTGCTTTGGTCAATGCTTGTTTAACTAAGTCAAAGGATTCTTTAGCCTCAATACTCCACTTGATTTCAGAATCCTTTTTAAGCATGTTTGTTATGTTTCTAAGAAGTTCTTCCAGGTTGGGAATAAATATCCTTAGGAAATCAATTTTACCAATAAAAGATTGAAGCTCTTTGATATTTCTTGGATGACTGATTTTTAATATTGCTTCAATTATACTGGGATCAATCCTAATCCCATTCTTAGAAATAATGTGACCAAGAAGCTTTCCTTCCTCAAGGCCAAACATTGTCTTCTTAGGATTTAGTGAGATGCCAAAAATTCCACATTTTTAAAACACTCTTCTCATATGTGCTAAATTTTCCTCATTAGTTTTAGAATAGAAAATAATGTCATCTAGATAAATCAAAATAAAATGGCCAATTTCATCAGCAAAGGAAATATCCATTGCTCTTTGGAAAGTGGCTCCAACATTCTTTAACCCAAAGGGCATTTTCACATACATGAAAGTTCCCCATGGTGTAGTGAAGGTAATTTTATCCTGATCATCAAGATGCACTAAGACTTGGTTATAACCTGAGAAACCATCTAATAAGGAAATTCTACTAGACCCTACTACCTTTTGCAATATATGATCCATTTTAGGTAAGGGGTAGTTATCTTTAAGGGATACCTTATTAATATTTCTGAAACCAATACACAATCTAATTTATCCAGTTTTCTTTCTAGTAGGCACAATGTTAGACACCGATTTAGAATATCTAAGAGGAAGCATAATTTTAGCATCATATGTCATTTTTACTTCTTTCTCAACCAAAGGCATTAGGACAAGATTTATCCTTGACTGGGATTTTATGTTGTATGATACTAGTGTCATATGCTTTTAGGTCCTTATAGCTCTAAGCAAAGACATCTATGAACTCTTTGAAAAGGGCTATGTATCATTTTTTTGTGACAATAGGAAGTGATTTGGAGAGTTTTATCATTTTGGGATTCTGCTCACTACCTGTATTGCATTCTTCTATGTTTGCCCTTGTGGGTTCCATTTTTGGCTTTTTTTCTACATCATTAACATCAAAAATTTATTCTAATGGAACTAGACCCCTAGGAATAACATTATCCTTAAGCTAAAGTACTTCAAATTCTTCTTCTTTTGTGGATCTATTTCATGCAATTCTAATTTATGTACATCTTTACTGACTGAAATATTTACATCAAAATCATCAAACTGTTTATCTACACTAACATATTGAACAATCTGATTTTCTACTTCACACTCTAAATATGCTACTTTCTTCATACTCATCCTTGGATTGCAAAAGGTTTTCAATCTGCCTGTCACTTCCAAATACCTGCCAATATCTCATATTATCATGTACAGCTGGACGATGTTTAACTTCCAGTCTATATTATCTGTTGGGGTGATGCCTTTTGTATGTGCTAGTTGAAAAAGATAAACCATTAGCTAGGACATTCTGATTTCTGGGAATGACAGCAAGATCATATTCTACAAAAGTTCTTAGAAAGTTAATCACAACATTTTTGTAGGCTCTCAATCTAGGATGTTTTGCAACATATTCTCCTTTAATCTGTTTTAGAATTAATTCAGAATCCCCTTGAACTGCAATTCTTTTAGCACCTATCCTTTTCAATAATTGGAATCCCAAGAGAAGCGCCTCATATTCTGCTATATTATTAGTGTAATGAAAGTTGAGTTTATAGGAACGCCCTTCTGTATGATTGTTCCCTGAATTGGACACCCAAACCTTTGCCCCTGAACCTGCTTTGAAACAAAATCCATCAAAGTTCATGTTCCAAAAAGGTTCAGTTTCAGTGTTTTGTTGCATAATTTGTGTTTGATTTTCATGTTTCTCATCAATGTCATTTTCTACTTTAGTAACTTGTGAATCAATGTCCCCATAATTATAAAGAATGAAAGTGTGCAGGTCAGAATGAACATAGTAAAGAGGATAGTTATGTGGTTTCTCTTGACTACTGACCATAAAAAGTTTCCCTATATAGTCTTCTTTGTTGATGAAACACTTGTATAGTGGTGTAAGTCATGTCCATTTGTAGGGTTCCTTGTAATTTTTCTCCCCATGAGCATGACAACAACATGCCATACTTAGGGGGAATGTCTGCAACCACTATATCCATCACTAGACTTTTAGTAAGGATTTGGGCTAAAGTAACACATAAGTCTTTGATAAGACCTAGGCATCTAACTTTGATAGAATCAAAGAAATAAAAATCTTTGTATTGTCTAGTAATGTCAAGTCCTAGTTTTTCCATGACACATTTGGGAATTAAATTATGGGATGCACCTAAATATAGCATAACATTATGGAGAATTTTATCATGAATATTCAAACTGACATAAAATGGAGGGACTCCTCCTTCTTATGGTTTTCCCTCAACTTCTAGCCCAAATAAGAGTTCAGTATGATCATCATTCAACTTTACATCATCAGTTTTCTCCCCAATGTTTAATGCTTTCATGACTTGAGTCCTGTATGTATTTTTGTTCATTAATTCAGTTAAGGGGATATAAATTTTCAGCTTGGAAATTTCATTTTCTATACTAAATGGTGTTTGATTCTTAAGCAGATTTGTAAAATCAAACTCATTAGCAACTACTTTTGTGGCCAGTTCTGTTTGTTGACTAGTAGAAGGGAGATTAGTTTGAGTAGTTCTGGAAGGAGTATCAATGGTCTTTTTCATAGCAGCTTATGTTGGCTTCTTTCCAATATTTTCAGTGGTTTTCTTAGGAAGATTTTCTATGGTTTTCTTGGAATTAGAATCGGAGATCTTTTCGACAAGATTTCCAACATTCATTTTATTGGTAGTGTCTTGATTTTTCTTACTTCTAGGATTATACTACCTATGGCCTTCCATTATGGAATTTTCAAATCCTTGTTTGTATTCATATTACTCTTCAGAATCCATTTCAGTCTGGGCTATAAGAAAAGGCTCTTGCTCCTCTTGAGTGAGGAAAATTGTTTCCTCATCACTTATCCCTAACAAATTTCTTTGATTATCATCCAAATCTTCCACAATGTTCCCCTCATCATCAATGTAATTTTCCTAAAAAGGCAGCCGGACTTGCTAGTCCAAACCCTTTTAATCTCTTTTCTTAATTTGGGGAGCATTCCTTCTAAATTTTTGGTTTCTAGTTTGAGGGACATTTTGGTTTTCTCTTAGTTGATTTTGGTCATTAATGTTCACTGTTTTCATCATTTGATTCAATACCATGACTAAGTTATCAATCTTATGGTCAAC
The DNA here is from genome assembly GCA_000404065.3 of Pinus taeda. Lineage (NCBI taxonomy): Eukaryota > Viridiplantae > Streptophyta > Pinopsida > Pinales > Pinaceae > Pinus > Pinus taeda. Next base: position 150,744 of record APFE030811743.1, read on the forward strand.
AACAAAAGTAGAAGGTTCTTCTTTTATGGTTACTCTATGTTTAGACTTCTATTTGGCTTTCTTGGCTAGGATGTTAGCTTCAACTTTAATTACATTTTCTTGCATTTATTCCATAGTTTTTGGGTCTCTCTCTCTGAGTTGACATTCCATGTCTACATCGAAACCATCAGGAAAATCAATCAGAGCTAGGATAGGGCAGGGTTTGATGTCTTGTGGAATGGCATTGTAAAAAATATTGAATCGTTCACAATATTCTTCCACAGTTTCATTGGGTTTTCCTTTTAACCTTTTATATTCATTTAGGAGTTGAAGTAGGTTCTTCTTGATCTCCCATCTAGCTAAAAAAGTTTGATCGAAAGCATCAAGGTTGGTTATACTTCCTGCAGTTAAACCCCTAAATGATTTCTTGACATCACCTCCTAAGATTTGGGCAAACAATCTCATTTTAACATCGGCTTCATCCACTTCTTGAAGGTCAAAAACATCATTCATCCTATCCACATGTAGTTGGGTAGTATTAGCACCATTATTATCAAAGGTCACAATTTTGGATGGATAATTTGCAGGAATAGCATTTAGCTAGCCTGGTAACACCAAGGGTGCATACCTTCCTGCCATAACTATCCTAGTAGATTGACTTGAGGATGGACCTAACAGAGGTGTAGTTTTCATAACCACAAGGATAGTAGGGATAGTAGTTTGAGAAATCAGTGGTAGGGAAGTTGAAACTATGGAATGAGTAGGACTGGGAGGCTGCTGATTACAAAGTGGGAAGACTGACTAGATAAAGAGGTTGTTGTAACAGTCAAAGAAGATAATTCAACAAATTGTTGAATGAAAGCTTCTTCAATAGCTTGGTCCAACACTGAAACTAGACCTTGTAATTTGTCAAATTATTGTAAAGATTCAAGATCAATATTTGTTTCAAGGTCTTGGGTTTGGGGTACATATGGTTGCAGTATGGATTTATCTATGACAATTTGATCTACAAAAGCCTGAGACTTTGATCGAAACAAACTTTGCCGGAAAGGAAAATCAAATTCTATGTCTTGTAAAGTTTCAAATTTCTCTGGAGAGAATTAGGCCTTGACAAAGGAGTACTTTCTAGAGGAGAATTGAATCTAGACAAGGGAATATTACTACCTTGACTCTCGGTAAATCTTTTCTTTCTCACCAGTTTCTCAGGTTCATCTATAATTTTAGTAGGGTTGGGATCAGGGTGAGATCTAGTATAAATTATTTTGGGAGCCAGCGCTATGAAAAATCATCACACAAAAATCAAAATCAAAATCAATAATAAAACAGATATATACAACCTTAGATCATTTATTTCATAATGATACAACAATTGCTTACTGAAATACCGATTTTAAACAAGGGAATAACAATTTTTAAGATTAAAATGTATTCTTCTCCAGTATGGTCACCACTATGTTGTCGTTCTATTTTTTTGAGGTTGAGGGAGTAAATACATTGGACAACATCAAACGACTTTTAAAGTTGGGATCTAGCCTTGCCAACTTCAGAGAGGGATCTCTCTTTATGATTTTGCTTGGTTTTTAAATTGGTTTTAGGCTAGTTACGATTATGGTTGGTTTTTTGTTTGAATTTGGTTGATTGGTTTGGTTGGCTGATATGATCAAATTACTTTCTTTCCATTGGGCTATGGAGTCAAATAAATCTAGATGTTGCATTAAATGTTTAAAAGAGTGATGACAGGGCAAGCTAGTTACATTTACTAGATCTTTTAAAGTGAATTATGAAGTCGAGAAAATGTGTGCTTAGTAATAATTGAAAAACATTTAAGAAATTTTCAATCAGACTGCAAAAGAAGAACATACAAATTGTAAAAATAGTCCAAATGTTCCATTAACAAATCTTATTTTTCACATTTCCTGTTTTACAATTAGATTTCAGATGATTAACATGAGAGAATACAGTGAAAACAACAATTACAATAAGAAAAACATCACCAGTAAAGTTTAGCACAAGAATCCTGTGAAAATTATTTGTATTAAAGATGCTCCGACAACATGGAAAAAGTACAATACTCAATATGAATAATTACAATGATCAGGAACCGACCCTCAATACTTCAAATCAATGAAGTATCTAAAAAAAATTTCCAAAAATATTACAATCAATGCCGCATTGACATGGAAATCTATTATTGATTACAAAATAACTGAATTGACTAATATGACCAAAAGAGGTGAATTTTGTGAAGTGATCTAGAGGTTAGGCACTATTGTTGCGGAGAACAGTTACTGAGTTGCCATGATTTCAGTGTCACGCTGATCTTTTCTTTAGTCCTAAAATTCACACAATTTATTCCACTGCTCCTCATCTGGGATGGTGATTTTTGTTGCCTTGTGGTAGATCTCATGTAACTTGGTATACCGAGGAAAAGTGGGTTTTACTACAAAAATATGCTTTATCTCATGCTAGATGAAACTCATTTTGCTGATAGCTTCCAAAAACGATCTCCCTGTCATAGCACCTTTAATGCGGGAAAACTTGGCAGTATCATTTGCAATGTATTTTAGCTAAAGTGACCTACAATTGAGACAAAATCATAGTAGTGTTAGTGAGGATAGACGAAATCATTTGACTAGTTTGTTTATGCATCTCCATTTGGTCAATGGGATGTATGTCTTTTACATCAAATTCAAATGAAGTTTTCTTGTAATCTGATGCCGCTTTGGGTTGTGGTATCTGTGCTTGGAGGAAGGCCATCTGCATTTTTCCTTTCTGAGAGTCAAAGGATGACAATAGTCTGCTTTGGGAGTTGGAAGTATGCTTCCAGAACTGATTATATCTATTGATCTTCAAACCTTCATTTCTTACTTTAATATCCTTAAATATATCAAATATGCTTTGTTCTTTCTTCCCTGTGGTAGATGTACTAGTTTTCATAGCTTGCTGCTGATCCTCTGAAGCTGTCAAAGTGGTAGGAAAAGTGTAGTATGATCACCTACTAGTGAGGAAAGAGGTGTTTCTTCAGTGGTGATAATCTCCTCTTGATTTGAATCCTTGCTTAGCATTAGTTTGGAGTTGAGTTTGGTCCTCTTCTTGTACATGATTTTGAATTCTTCACTGGGAATTTTAGTCACTGATGGTGACTCTTCTTCTCTGTTCCTCTTTCCTGTTTTATCGCGTGTCACAAGAATCTGTAATGTTGAGGTTGACACCAACTGCTCCTCTATGTCTTGGAGATTGTTTTCAGTCCATTCTAGATGGTTCTTGCATTTCTCAAAATCTGGTCTCGATGTATGAAAATAAGGAGTAGATTTGTTCTCTAACCTTAACTTGGAGATGAACTCTAATGGATAATATGACCTTGTGAAACTGAGGCTGAATTACATCTCTTTCAGCAATTTGTTTGCTTCTTCCCCTGTTTCCCTACTATTACAAATGAAAGGTCCTATTTGAGTCTTGATTTTGAATTGATATTCATTCTTGGAAGATACAAAATGAATCTCACCAACATTGAGCATTTTCTTGATGTATTCTAAGGTAAAAATCCTAATTGGGAGGAATTTTGGAAGCTTGTAAGGAGCAAGTTCACACCCATATATCCTTAGCTCTATGTAATTTTGGTAAAGATACCAATCTCCTATTTTAACTTGGTCTCATAACTGCAAAATTTTCTTGATTTCTTCACTGATTCTTGGATTTAGAGTGCTGCTTAGGAGATTGAGTGTTGGATGTACAAACATTTCTATAAATTGTTTGTATGAATACTCTTTTTTATCCTTCATTACCAGTGTAGTCCAGAAGATGATTGATTATTGATTTCTCTCTTCATCCAACTTTTGTAAGGCAAGCTTGATGTTGTCTCCTTGAAAATATAAAAACATATATACTAACACAGAAGAATATTTAAATACTTCCTCAGTTTGGAATTTGACAAACTGTTCATGGATGAAATCTGCAAGAAATTGGTTGAAGTTGAACAAGATGGGAGGCTTGGAATCTGCAGAGAAAATTGAAAGGAAACCTATAATAGCCTCATCTACCCACTGATCTGAGTAGTAACCAAGGAGGTAGGAAGTGATAGTGATGATATGCTTGGAACTCTCACGGAAAATGGAGGATGGATAGGGAGGATTTTTCTTGGGTAAAGGGGCATCTTTAGTCAATAAAAGCTCAAGGATTTTGGCTGTTTTTGCAAATTCCAATTTCTGGTACAATTTAGTGAGGGCTTCATGAGAGAAAGGAGTGGCATTCTCTGCAACAGGATCTTGCATCATTTGATCTACTGATTGGGCAATTATGGTAAATATAATTTCTCTTGTTAGGGAAATAAAAAATCTTTGGCTAGGTAGATAACAAACATGACATTTTATGATGAATTTAGGGGCACTATGGGTGCGGGGAAAGATATAATGGGGTAAATTAGATTCCCACAGTCCAATATCATCAGACTTGTCAATGAACTTGTCTTCAATCCAACCGTACATTTCAAATATATCAAATTCAAACAAGGTTTCATGGATTTTGTAGTCCTTGTTCGCTAGAGGTATATGGTGAAAATCGATGGGAGGGTGGATCAGAGGACTTATGGTTTCTTCCAGTGCCTTGTCTTTAGGAGGCATGATTGGATAAGGGTAAGAGCATTGATGAAATCTTAATTAGGTAGGTTTGCAGGGTACAGAGAGGGGCTTGGGTTCAAGACAACAGGAAATAGAGGCACTGGCTTGAACAAAAGTTAGCAGGTGTGATGCTTGCCCGAGTGAAATTGTTGTAGTTTGAATTGGCACACTCATAACATAACAATGGCAATGGAAATGTATAAAATCAGTAACCTGTGAATGGGTGAAAGTAAGGAATTTATGATCTTCTGGCTTTCCCGTTGATGGTGGCGTAGCTCCATTGCATTAATGGTTAAGTAATTAAATTACTTAACGGATTGATTTTGGAGGGAGAGGATGTGATCGGCGAGAGAAATGGGTAGATTAGGTGGCGGGAGTGTAACAGATAGGGCAGTGGTTTTGTGTGGTAGAGAAAACCGTTTTCAGGGGGGGAGTTGGTTACCGGTTTTGGCCAAGGGGAGTGAAAAATCACAAAATATTGCCACGTTGCAGTGGGTCCGAGTTTTAATACCGCCCATTTCGGACCCCCCACCCACCCTCGATAGTAAAATTCATATGGTGAGGGGGGGGGGGAGAAACGTAATGTAGGCCATCGGATGTAAAAAGGTGCACAAAGGTTATGTGAGAAGTGGCGGGATATTATCGTGATGTGATGGGCATATGGTGGGGTAGGGAAATGTATTTAATGGGATATGATTGGATGTGTGGTGAGGGAGGCGAATGAACGAAAATATGAGTGGAGGGGTGATTTTTGGGTAATGAAACTTTAGGAATAGTGGAATAATATAAAAAATATTATTTGATATACCAAACTTTAGAGGAAGACTTTAGTCCCTTTTCCTTTCTTCTACTTATGAAAATATATTTAAAATTCAACTTAGGATAAAACTTTCATGCTTGTCCTAAAATCATCATTGTGCTTCTACCTACCCTTTCTCATTTTAATTCTTTTTCTAAGCTAACATTTTCTCTTCTTGATTTGCAGGGTGCATTTAAACTAGTAGACCCAAAACACTTTTTTTATTATAAAAAACTACCTTATCCTATCACTTATTTGGCCATTGATTCAGATTAAACTGTTGAATCAATTTTATTTCTACCTAGCTACTGATTTACCAAGATTAAACTATTTGGTAAACCTTTATTCACTAACCTATTCAACAAAATTTAAATGTGTTCAGTCATGATTAAAATGTATGACTTGAACATAACTTTAGTCATTGTGGAATTCAAAAAAATTGCACAAAACCTTATTTGATAATGAACTAAAAGAACTAACTTATCAGTAGTGGCACTTACGCTTGCAAGACTTTCATATTATTTTCTATTTTTTTCTTTTGTGGGGTTCTTATTTCCTTTTTTCTTATTTTATTTTTTTAACATGCCCTCTTTTAATTTTCTTTTTTCATATATTTTAGAAATCATTTGAATATTGAAATTTATGAACAATATGAAATTACAAATACAAAATACTCAATCACCTTGAGATCTTATAATTTATAGGACCCTAACACTCCTTGCTGATTTTAAGTATCGGTCTAATCACTCGATGCATCTTAAGGAAATTTTCTTATGGTGTAGACATTATAGTATTCGATTGAATCCACACAAATGTGTGTTCTATGTTAATTTTTGTTGACTTATTGGTTTTTTATTTTATTTCAAAACATGGAATTCATATCGATCCTCTAAAATTATAAGCAATCAACAACTTCCCTACACTTTCTTCACTCATTAAACTTCAACAACTTCAAGGGAAAAGTAACTTCCTACAAAGGTTCATCCTGAATTACATTGAGTTAACCAAGGATTTGCTCACCTACTTATGAAAAAGGTTTCTTGGCATTATGACACAGGTGTTGTCCTTGATGGTGACTCACTCAGATGACAGATCTCAGTTTAGGCTCACAAAATGAAAAAAGAGAGGTATACGCAGGTTCCCATTGACCAAGCCACATGTACATGTGGGTTCGCATACCAAAAGGCATGTATGCTTACACATGCACTTTCACGAAAGGAAAGGCGCATACATGATGGAAAACTTGGTTTTGGTCTGTGGTATTTGGTCCATGGTATTGTGATCCATGGTATTGGTCCAAGGTATCTTGACCGACGAGTTGACCCCAGGTATTTGGTCCAAGGTATTGGTTCTAAGTGGTTTTGGACCATGGTATTGAGTATGGCCTAAGACTATAAAAGGAGGAGAAGATCATTAGGCAAATGCACTCATGAATTGAATATCTAATGAAGAGCAAGATCTAGAATACAGGTGGCTGGGTTATGGTGCACAGCTAGATTTGAATCAAGGATGAACATGAGCGCTTGAGGAAGGATAAGTTCTATTGATGGGTCAAGATCTTAAGGCTTGAAGAGAAGTATCTTTGTGTGGTTTTGATCTTTTATCTGAATAATTGGTGCATGTCGTAATCTGTAAATGTCATGATCTGGGTATAACTAATGTCTGAATAATTGTAAAGGTTAAAATCATCATTTACAGATCTGTACGCAGGTTCATTATAGCAAAGGCATGTATACACACTGGTTCAGCATTTCAAAAGTGTCTATACACAGATTTGTCTTGATACAAGTGCGTAGGCACGCAGGTTCATCACATTGAAGTAGCGTACACATCATAAAATATGATTTAGCTACTTCTGATTACTTTTACAGTGTTTTGGGTTCTGGTTTGGGTTCTGATACTGTATTTTGGTTACAACATTCACAGAAGTGATTGTTTGATTTAGTTGTGGTTGGTGAAAAGGAGATTGGTTGATGCAGATATATTTGATGTTTGATTGATGTTATTGATGGATCTAGTTTGAAAATTTATGAAAAGTGGTCCCTGGAAGAAAAGAGAAGGTTGTAGCCTTCCCTAGGTCAACACCTACATACTAGTACATCAGTTAGTACAAGAGCTAGGGGGTTGTAGCTCCCTTACAGGAGAAGCTGGAGAATGAGAGAAGGTTGTAGCCTTCTACAGGTAGAAGCCTACGTACTGGTATAAGACTGCACCAGTACAAAATATTGTAAAAAGGAGTTTCTTATTAAAAGAAAGGTAGAGACGATTGCAGCAGGTGGTTTTCACCCACATTGGGTTTCCACCTTATATCTTGTGTTCATGTGCGTGATTATCTGTTTTGTTTTTACTTCTCCTGGTTACTGTTTATATGGTTCTGATGCACAGATTAAAGATCAACATATGAAGAATTAACTAAATTATAAGTTTACAGGGTATACGTTAGTTTCCTTATATGCAGTTGCGTACACACGCAAGTTTTATTAACTGAAGTAGCGTATGGAAATGAAATATTATTGACTTGATAATATTGATTTACCCCTCCTCTTAGTATTATTTCCATCAATTGGTATCAAAGGAGGTCCTTCAGAAGAAGCTTGATTGCTTGAAGGAAGATCTATCATCATGAGTAAATATGAAAGAGAGGCATCCATTAGACCATTGATCTTTGATGGGAGCAATTTCATTTATTGGAAGGTAAGAACCACAGCCTATCTTCAATCTCTTGGAACAGACGTTAGGGAAATCGTGGAAGGAGGATATACATTTCCATCAGCAATACCTACAGATACGACAGGTAAGAAGCAATATGAAACCAATGCCAAGGCCGTCAATACTTTATTGGGGAGTTTGTCACAATTAGAACTTTTCAAGGTTATGTAGCTCAAAACCACCAAAGAAATATGGAACAAGATCATTCTAAGCTATGAAGGAGACAATCAGGTAAAACGTGCAAAACTACAATCTTTCAGAATTCAGTATGAAACTCTCAAAATGCACAATGATGAAAGTATAGCTAATTACTTCTTACATATAGATGAGATTGTTAATCACATGAAAAACTTGGGTGAAGAGATAAAAGAAGTTACTTTAGTTGAAAAGGTTTTAAGATCCTTGTCTACTAAGTTTGAATCAAAAGTTTCTACTATAGAAGAAAAGCAGGATCTTCAAAGTCTTACTATGACACGGCTGCATGGAATCTTAACTACTTTTGAAATGAGAAAAGAAGGCCCATTAGATATGAGAGAAGCCACATTCAAAGCTTCAGGAAAAGAAGAACTCAATGAATCAGGACATATTTCAGAAGGAGAGGAAGAAGCAAACTTTGTCAAGAACGTTCAACGGGGCTCTGGAAGATTCAGAGGTAAACTACCTTTCAAATGTTTTGCTTGTGGAAGAGTCAGTCATTATGCTGCCAAATGTCCTCACAAAGATAAGCTTGATAAAGGTAACGAATCAACAAAATAGAATAGAAAAAAAAGTGTAAGTAAAAAGAGCTACTATACGCATGAATATAGCGATGGTTTATCAAATAGTGATGAAGATGAAAATAGTAATGATTATAGACTTCTGATGGCTTTTGAAGATGAATATTTCTTGGATGCATTAGATGAAGATGGTCTTTATGAAGAAATCTCTAAACTTAATTTTTTTTTAGAAGAAAAGAATATGATTATAGATACTTTGACATTCCAACTTGCTGAAAGGGAAAAACACAATGAAAAATTAGAATTTGAAATTGTGGGTCTAAGAAAGGATATTGAGAAAACAAAGCTCTCAATCTTAGATTTGCTAAAGGATCAGAGACCCTAAATGAAATTATCAAAGTGCAGCATTTTCCTCTGATAAAGACAAGTCTGGGATATACTGAAGAAGTACAGAAACCATCCACCTCCGCTAAAAGCTATCTTGATGCAGTAAAGAGTAGTTAACAATTTAACAATCATTAGCAAAGGCATAAAGCAGATCACTAAGTAAATTGGGGTCAATGTACTTCAAGTATGAACAGAAGCTACAACCAACCTCAGGTAAATCATACTCAATTTGCTTCAAGAATGAATGTTAATGGAAACTACAATCACCAAGTCAGTAGGTTTGATAATCACAGGAATTTCTTTAATGGCCAATGTTTTTCATGTTATAACTTTGGACACTAAGCTGCTCAATGTGTTTCTTACAAGACCATCATAACTAGAGAAGCACAAAATCAAAAGAATGTGACAGGGATCATGAAAAGGGCCTACAATAACTTTTCGCTTCTTGAAAATGAAATAGAATTTTCTATCTATAACAACTTCGGTCATGAAGATTCTGAATGCAGGAGTAAATTTCGGCAAACATCTCAGAAGGAGCAAACTTCATTGGGTCCCAAAACTTGGAGAAAGAAAGAACCGCAACCAGAAAGATGTGGTATAGATTTATATGCAGAAGGACAAGAAAATTAGTGGTACATCGACAATGGATGCTCGAAACACATGATATTTGATAAAGAAAAACTCCAGTCATATAATGCCTTAGAAAAGGAAAAGAAGGTCTCATTTGGAAATGACACTCCTGCTGTCATAAAAGGTAAAGGTTCTATTCTATTAAAATAAAAGGTTGAAGTTGGGAATGTTATGTATGTTGATGGTCTAAAGCATAATCTATTGAGTGTTAGTCAAATGTGCGATCAAGGAAATGAAGTGGTATTTTGGTCAAATGGATGTGTTGTTCGTGAGCTTGATTTAGGAGAAACAATGATCAAAGGAATAAGAACTCCAAATAACCTAGACATACTCAAGGGAGGACAACAACAGTTCTACCTAAGCAAAAATGATGAACACTGGCTATGGCACAGAAGATTGGGGCATCTAAGCTTCTCTCAAATAAGAAAATCATGCAGATATCAGGATGTTTGTGATCTTTCTGATATCAGCATTCTAGAAAACACAATATGCAAATCATGTCAATTTGGTAAGAAAACCAAAGCTCATTTTCTTGAGAATGAAGGATCAGCTAGTAAGCCTCTTGAACTTGTTCATACTGATTTATGTGGTCCATCAAGGAAAAATTCACCTCGTGGAGAAGAATACTTTATATTGTTCATTAACACATTTCTAGAATGTGTTGGATAGGACTTCTAAAGCATAAATATGAAGCATTTGAAAAGTTCAAAGCCTTCAAATAATTGGTTGAAAATGAATCAGATCGCAAAATCAAATGCCTCAGGTCTGATCGAGGAGGGGAATTTACCTCGGATGAATTCTTCAAATTTTGTGAAGAACATGGAATAAAAAGGGAATTCTCTACTGCAAGGAATCCTTATCAAAATGGAGTGGTAGAAAGGATGAACAAAATTGTTCAACAAATGGCTCGTGCAATGCTAGATGAGTCTGGAACTCCTGCAACCTTCTGGGGTGAAGCTGCATTTGTTGTCGTCACTATTCTCAACAAAACAAACATTCGGGTAAACAAAACTCAAACTCCACATGAACTTTGGTATGGTAAGACTCTTACTGTGAAATACTTCAAAGTTTTTGGAAGCAAATGTTACATCAAAAGGACTGATGAAAAGCTTGACAAGTTTGAACCTCGAGCAGATGAAGGAATTCTCCTTGGTTACTCTTCCCGAAGTAAAGGATATAAGTGTTATAATAAAAGACTAGGGAAAATTTTTGAAAGTATTGATGTTGTGGTTGATGAAGCAGGAAAAAATCCAAAACAGGTAAAAACCGAAGATTATGAAGAAGATGAGGATTATCCTTCCACATCAAATCAGACTAATTCAGAAGAAGAAACCAATGAAGCACTAGAAGAACAGATAATGGTAGAAGAAAAGACTCCATCCAAGTATGTTCAGAAAAATCATCCAGAGACTCAAATTTCGGGACAGAAAGAGGCAAGGGTGTAGACAAGAAGAACTATTATAGAAGCTTTAAGTTATCTAGCATTGCTTTCCACCGTCGAACCTCAAAATGTACATGAAGCATGCAAAGATGAATGTTGGGTCAAGGCCATGAATGAAGAGCTTGAGCAAATTGAAAAGAATAATACTTGGGAATTAGTTCCTAGACCTCATCATAAGAATATCATTGGAACCAAATGGATATTCAAAAACAAGCTAAATGAAAATGGAGAAGTTGTTAGAAACAAGGCTAGACTTGTTTGTAAAGGTTATGCTCAACAAGAAGGTATAGATTTTGAAGAAACTTTTGCACCTGTTGCTAGACTTGAATCCATAAGAATGTTCCTTGCTCTTTCTAGCTTTCAAAACTTCAAAGTATACCAAATGGATGTAAAATATGTCTTTCTTAATGGAGACTTAGAAGAAGAAGTATATATTGAGAAACCAGATGGATTCATCCTTGGAAATGATCCAAAACTTCTATGCAGACTCAGAAAAACTCGCTATGGTGTAAAATAAGCTCCAGGGGCTTGGTATTACCATCTCGACAAATATCTCCATCAACAAGGTTTTTCAAAAGGATCAGTTGATAGCAATTTATATACAAAGATTGACAATGATAAATTGCTAATACTTGTTTTTTATGTTGATGATATCATTTTTGGTAGTAATGAAGAATCCATGAGTCAAAAACTTTGCTTTAGTAATGCAGAAAGAGTTTGAAATGTCCCTGCTTGGTGAGTGCACATATTTTCTTGGTTTACAAGTTAAACAAAATAAAGATGGTATCTTTCTATCGCAAACCAAGTACCTCAAGCAGATCTTGAAGAAATGTGGCATGGAAGAATCTAAACCAGTATGTACCCCTATGGTAATAGGATGCAGTCTCAGCTCAAATGATGAATCAGCTACAATAAATCAACCAACCTACAAATTCATGATTGGCAGTTTGCTTTATCTAATAGGTACCTGACCAGACATCATGCATGCAGTGAGAATAGTTGGAAGATTCCAAGCAAATCCAAAGGAATCACACCTTCAGGCAGTGAAAAGGATCTTCAAATATATTCAAGGAACTTAGAATTTTGGTTTATGGCATCCAAGGGACACAGATCTTACACTTCATGCATACACAGATGCAGATTGGGCAGGAAGCGTGGATGATAGAAAAAGCACTAGTGGTGGTGCATTCTATATGGGTTCCAGATTAGTGTCTTGGTTCAGCAAGAAAAAAAGT
>APFE030811743.1:164408-251293 GCA_000404065.3 Pinus taeda
ATGGTTGCTAGTCTAGATGGTGATTAGCAGATTCTGTTGATGATAGTCTTGTTTTAGATATTTTGTCTCTATGCCATGTATATATTTTATTATCAAGGTCATGAAACGACCTATTTTTTTTCCCCACTATGCATGGGATGGATGATTTAATGTTCTTGTTTTGTCATGTATAAACATTTGGTATATCCCCACTTGGTTGGGTGGATAAGTCAATCTTGGTATATCTCCACTTGGTTGGGATATGGATGTATGTATGAGTCTTTGGTGATAGGAAGGTCATTATGATTTATAAAGTCATGTTCTTCTTGTAGAACATATTTTTGAACACCTTTATTGTAGTCAAGGGGAGCATGGACAACACTCTTCAGCATATCAGAGAATTCAGCATGTACTCAGGGGGAGCATAACCCTTTGCCCTTGATGACAAAAGGGGAAAGTGACTTGGAGTGACTTGGGGTTGCCATCAAGTCCAAAGGCGGAGATTTTTGGTATTATGAAACAGGTGTTGTCCTTGATGGAAACTCACTCAGATGACATATCTTAGTTCATGCTCAGAAAATGAAGAAAGAGAGGTATACACATGTTCCCGTTGACCAAACCACGTGTACACAGGGGTTCGCAGACCAAAAGGCGTGTAAGTGTACACATGCACTTTCATGAAAGGAAAGGCACATACATGATGGAAAACTTGGTTTTGGTCCGTGGTATTTGGTCCATGGTATTGTGATCCATAGTATTGGTCCAAGGTATCTTGACCGACGAGTTGACCCCAAGTATTTGGTCCAAGGTATTGGTTATAAGTGGTTTTGGACCATGGTATTGAGTAAGGCCTAAGACTATAAAAGGAGGAGAAGATCATTAGGCAAAGGCACTCATGAATTAAATATCTAATGAAGAGCAAGATCTAGAATACAAGTGACTGGGTTATGGTGCACAGCTGGATCTGAATCAAGGATGAACCTGAGCGCTTGAGGAAGGATAAGTTCTATTGATGAGTCAAGATCTTAAGGCTTAAAGAGAAGTATCTTTGTGTGGTTTTGATCTTTTATCTGAATAATTGGTGCATGTCATAATCTATAAATATGATGATCTGGGTATAACTAATGTCTAAATAATTGTAAAGGTTAAAATCATCATTTACAGATCTATACGTAGGTTCATTATAGCAAAGGCGTGTATACACACTTGTTCGGCATTTCAAAAGTGTATATACACATGTTTGCCTTGATACAAGTGTGTATGCACGCAGGTTCGTCACATTGAAGTAACATACACCTCATAAAATATGCTTTAGCTACTTCTGCTTGTTGTTACAGTGTTCTGGGTTCTGGTATGGGTTCTAGTTTGGGTTCTGTTATTGTATTCTGGTTATAGCATTCAGAGAAGTGATTGTTTAATTAAGTTTTGGTTGGTGCAAAAGAGATTGGTTGATGCAAATATATTTTATGTTTGATTGATGTTATTGATGGATCTAATTGAAAATTTATGAAAAGTGGTCCCTGGAAGAAAAGAGAAGGTTGTAGCCTTCTGCAGGTAGAAGCCTATGTATTGGTATAAGATTGCACTAGTACAAAATATTGCAAAAAGAAGTTTCTTATTAAAAGAAAGATAGAGACGATTGCAGCAGGTGGTTTTCACCCACATTGGGTTTCCACCTTATATCTTGTGTTCATGTGTGTGACTGTCTGTTTTGTTTTTACTGCTCCTAGTCACTGTTTATATGGTTCTGATGCACAGATTAAAGATCAACATATGAAGAATTAACTAAATTATAAGTTTACATGGTATACGCTAGTTTCCTTATATGCAGTTTCATATACACGCAAGTTTCATTAACTGAAGTAGCGTATGGAAATGAAATATTATTGACTTGCTAATACTGATTCACCCCCCCTCTTAGTATTATTTCCAATAGGGTTGCTTCCATTTGGATAATATAGCTTAGAAAGCATTTGATGCCTTGAAAGATGTACTGGTTCATGAAGCTTTATTATATCCCCCTGATTATCAACGCGACTATTTTATGTATATTGTTACTACAATTTCTACTATAGAAATGGTATTGGTCCAGGAAGATGATGTAGAGATAGAATACTCCACCTATTTTCTGAGTATGAATCTCAATGATACTGAGATTAGGTATACCCATGTAGAAAATTTGCCTTTGGTAGCTGTCCAAGCCATTCAAACATTCTTCCATTACATCTTACTCCAGAAAATTACGATTGTTTTAGATTGCAACCATATGACATATATTTTGTCGCGTCAATTGATGGGGGGAATAATCTAAATGGATTGTCATCCTACAAGAGTTTGACCTAGAATTCATCAAATCCAAGTCAAATAAATCCTTGGTTTTTACTGAGTTTATGTACGACCTTCCTTCCCCTGATTCTAAATCAACATATTACGATTCTATTCCTAACGAGTTGTTGCTTCTAATTTCATCATCTGATCCATGATATGGAGACATTCTGATTTATCTCCAGACGCAGACTTTCTAGTCTGATACCTCTAGCTCTAAGTAACGATGTATTTGATATCAAGACAACAATTACATCATTATTGGTGACACTCGTTATCAACGCGATAATGATATGATTTTACGAAGGTGCCTCATTCATGAGGTTATCGAGAAAGTCCTTAATGAATGACATGTAACCCCCAATCGGTCGGGCATGGTTATATCATTGTCGCAATTTATTATTTTACTAAATGGGCCAAGGCGATGCCTACGCTTAACAATGCTGACGAAATGGCTTCATATTTATTTTTTAATCACGTTATCGTACAGTTTGGTGTCTCGCAAGCCATAGTTATGGATCATGGAAAGCATTTCTAGAATCATATGATGACCGAATTAACTACTAAGATGGAAATTTCCCATGAGAGTTCCACTCCTTACTATCCTCAGGCTAATGGACAAGTTGAGTCTATCAATAAAGTTCTCAAAACTATGCTTCAACATATGGTAGGGGTCCATAAATTTGGCTAGCATTTTCTCCTTTATGCTTCCTTGTGGGCATACTAAACCTCAATGAGGACTACTAGTAGATTTACACCCTTTTATTTGGTTTATGGTCTAGAATCAATCCTTCCAATCGAATGTGAGATTCCATCACTGAAATTAGTTTTTGAACTTATTACTGCCACTTCTGTAGAAGAGGCATGTCTTTTGCATCTTACCCGAATTAGATGAGACATGATGTGATTCCTCTATAGCTAATGAAGCTCATAAAAGATGTATCAAGGTGCAATATGAAAATAATGTCAAGTCTCATGCCTTCTCAGAAGGATAACTTGTTCTTTTATATGACCAAGAATATGATAAGTTAGGATCTAGAAAGTTCCAACCTATGTGGTAAGGTCCATATATTGTTAAGTCTGTCCTTGCAAAAGGTACCTATGAGTTAGATCATTTTGATGGAATTCCACTAGTGCAACTTAGGAATGGGCTATACCTAAATAAATACTATGATTGATCTCATGCATAGGAACACTGTGTACATACTGTCTATAGTTGTGTTGAGTGTGTTTGCAATGTCTCTCTTTAGAGTTTCGTAAGGTTTCTGTTGATTCCTTTTACATTTTGTTTGTAGATGTTGGCATCCCTTGAACCATATTTTAGTTACGCTGATGATTCTAGTCATAGTACTCGGAACCTATCCTGTGCATTGTGTTCTATCTTTGCTCCAAATGATGAGTTAGTGAGTCTATAAAGGATTTGTATTGGTTTCTCTACCAACAACATCGTTGAGTATAATGCAGTTGTTGAGCTACTGTCTCATGTTATTTCACATGGTATCCATCGTTTATTCATCAGACTTGACTCACAACTCATGGTATCACAACTTGTTAATGTTTATTCAGTTAGAAGTCATACCATCTTGTGTATTTTTTTAAGGGTTCACCTTCTAGAAAGACATTTCAATTTCATACAATATGAACACATTTCTAGGAATCTAAACACATTGACAAATGCGCTGCTAAACATGTTTTAGATAGACATTTGCAACAAATGTAAATGCATTTCAATACACATCACATCATTGAAAGTGCAATAGGAACATGAAAACACTGAATATATCTATATCTATATATATATATATATAGTTTGGTTTTACAAAATTTGTGCCCGAGACACATATGGCCACATGGCCCATATACAAAATTACATTAAAATATATAAGTAGACTAATAAAAGTGCTCATGATAACAAGCCACTGCACGAACTATCTTTCCTAGTAGCCAACCAATACAAATAAGCACTCTGATGGTGTGTTTCTGAAGTCACAGTGGAACTTGGTCGCTCGTGGTCTCAATTATCCCATGTATCAACCCTTCCATGTGGCGCTCCACCTTTGTTAGGTCTACATTTAGATTCCGTAGTGCATCCCATCCTACTGTAGCAACTTGTGTTGTTTGTACTACTACTTGTGGTTGTTCTTCTACACAATGGAGATATGAAGCACCTATTGCTCGAACGGGCCCAATATCTACACGAACATATCAATAGTTCAAGCATTGGAAACATAAAAAAATAGAAAAAAATTGTAAAACTTCCAAAAATTCAAATGGTCACAATATCTATAACATCCCATTTCTCACCCTCAAGAAGTAGGAGATTAGGGTTGTCGCGAAAATCCACCGCTACGAACAGATAATCATTAACCATAATGAACTGTCTTCGTAACCATCCAAACAAGGTTGGTGAGAAGTTGATCGTCAAAGGACCTAAATGTCAGGACATATGATCTATCCACCTCCTCATTTCTCGTAGCCACGGATCAATGGGCTCTAGTGTAATCTGTTCTAGGGAAAAAGAGACCAAGATGGAGTTGTATCCAAATTTTTTCAACTTTCCCTCTCTTGCTTTAGACAATTGTTCTTTCATATTGACCATTACTCCCTCTCTATAGTTGAAGACTGTTGGCTCTAAGAACTCCACACCATACTACATGTATGATCTTCTAGCTACATGAAGTTTTGAGCTACTCATCAATCTGGAAATGATGAACAAGATTGTTCTTAAGGGGAAAATGGTTACATCTTTTATGATGATACTTCCATCGCTAGTTGGCTAGGATCGAGGTCTACAGTAAGTGGTGATATAATATTTCACTATTTCTCCACCTCTTCTCCCACCAAGGAGAGAGATGGGGGCACCTCTCCTGGATAAACCTATCAAAAAATATATGTCCTATACTGTAATATTGAGAAGATGTTCCCCGAATCTAAATGCCTGTGCTTGCACATCCCATGCATGAATAATATATGCTAGTAGCTCCATCTATTTCCTTATACCTGGAAGGCAGAAGAATTTTAAAAATCCATAATATTTTAGTGGTTGGATGGTAGCAGCATCATTAGCTGCATTTAAAGCTTGCTCTTCATGTTCTCCTTATCTCTAGATAAAATCCATTTTATGCTAATAAAGACTTGAAACATCAAAAGGAGACTCATTAGGATATTTTCCATGCAAAAAAACTCAGAAATTTTGGAGGGAAAATTGTAAACAAAATTTGGGATTTGCACCCAATGCACCCTCCCGAGAGGAGACAGAGCATTGCACCCCTCCCTGTAGTGTATCGTAACTTAGGTGCAACATAATTTTCAACTCCCTAGGCCTGCATTGGTCCTAGGGAGAATTTGTTTTAACCCTAGTGCCCTCAAAAATACCTAAAAATTGCATGAAATAATAAAATGGGACTATGAATTGAAAGAGGAAGGTCTTATCTTCCACTTGGAAGTGATGACACTTGAAAAGATCCACTGGATTGAGCACAATCAACTACAAAAGATCGAGGGCAAAAACTACTCAGAACTCTCACTGTTGAAGGTAAATGTGAAATGCTAAATATGAATAGTAATTTTGGATATTTATGGTTGTTTCTTCCATTATTTTATTCACATTCAATGTTTTTACCTAGTTACAATCCATTTTTACCATGAAACATGTATTTTTAATCATTTTTTGTGATGTTTTCAGCAAGTCGACAACCGATTGACAGATGTTTTCAGGTTTTGAACTTATAATTTTATCAAGTACATGTTTATTACTTTTTTCAGGCCTTGTAAGCTTACAAAAAAGGAACCCCCTGGAGTCCTCTTTCAAGTCTTTTTAGACTCCCAAAATATGAAAATATTATCGAGCACTTGTCTTTTTGAACTCGTTAAAGTAAATGAAAATACGTCTACTCAGTATAAGTTTGACCCTTTTCTAGACCAAGATAGACTAACTACAAAAAAGTAATACCTTAGTCAAACATGGCTAAGAGGTTCTCTTGGGTATTATTTTCTACCTTTTCGGACCTAAGGGACTATTTATGAAAAGGAACATCTAGATTTTTATTCTTCGCCTCTTTTTCAAACTCTCTAATCATGAAAAATATGTTGAGTTTTAGCTTCGCCGGACTCATTAAAATATCATATAGTAATGGACTCGTTGCTCATGATGGGACCGAACCACTCCTTCTTTGGGTTCGTTAAATATTCTAAGAGGGATTCATCCAAAGGATTTACTTATAGATCAAGCATATGCTATTCTCCTCAAGCTTGTTAAAAAATAAAGAGGTACTAAATAGTATGGTTGGGGAAATTTAGAAAACAGGGTAATCCATTTTGCTAATGGAAGTGAGTCACTCTTGAACACAACACTCTTCCAGTTCATCTTTGTGGTTGTAGTGTTGCTTTAGTCAATCCTAATTGACTGAGACTGCAACATTTAATTGTCAACCCAGAGTAGGCCTTGTTGTTTCAATGGAGTTTGCACTTTTTGAGCCAATACACTACAACCAAGAATCAAAAGTAGAAAGAACGGTAAAAGATGTTGCTGAATCAAATTGCAAAAATCAAATCATTCATGATGAAATAAAAAAACTCCATAGAATTGAAATCACACTTCGCAACTACCAGAGTAAGGGCGCGCCACACAGTAACTAATGACTACACGAGCTGGTCACTATCATTCTATTTAATTAAACCTGTGTAACAACACAATATAATCTGGAACAAAAGCAGATATAATTCAAAATTTGTACATCAACAACAGAAAATTGTATGAAAATAAATGAAACAATAATGTACACTACCTCTACCACTGCACTCCCTGCTAAAGAGGATGGCCCTTCCTCCCTAGCAGGGGCGCAGGAATAACATGATATTAATTAATGAATCAGATGAAGAGAAATAACAACATCACCATAGTGATTTAATATTAAAAATAATTCAGTTACAGAAGCATAGTAACAATTCTTTTCTATATATGTCGTGCTTGCACATAGGAAATTGAGTTTATTTTATAATTATTACATGCCCGAATTAGAATAGATCAGTCATGATAATCTCATGATTCTCATCCTGATAAAAAATAAAACTAGTTACAACCTATTTCTAAATACAAAGACTTCTCAAATATATTGGTTAGGATTGCAATCACTTGGGATTGTTGCTTCGAAAATAAACAATTCCTAATGCCCGACAATTGTTATGTGGAATAGTACCCACAACTTAGCTGCTCTGGTGCAACATCATCCTGCGAGTGAATAGCGGTTCGGAATGTAACATAAATCACTAGCAATGATAGCCTTGGTGTAACAATGGCCCTCTGTATCAGCATGTAGTGTAACAACATCTTGTAATAGTGTTCAATGTGTAATAGAAACATGTAACAACATACAGGGTGTAACGACGAACTACTCTACCCTGCTCTAAAATTGATCAGCGCTACCTATTTACTCCATAGCTTTGTTCTCGTGAGAAACACTTGAAAAGGAGAAGAACTTACAAAACACTCCTCCAATGCTCACCCTAGTTAGGCACAAAAAGGATTAAAGTATCGTATTATTCAGAAAAATATGGAAAATAACATGATAGTCGAATTGGTTGTAAAAGTAAGAAAAAAGGGTGATTAATCATGTAAAGTTTCATGGGTCTAGAGGATAAGAGGATCAAAACTCGGGAAAGAAGGTGAAGAAAATAGGTAAAAAGTCACACCCAACATCTCCTCCCAACTGAAGCAACTGCATGTCCCCATGCAAAATCTCAGCTTCTCCTGCTATACCCCCAATGCAAGTTTGTAAAATTGTAAGCACCAACAGTGTCTTCACCCAGAGCTCTGTCCCCTTGAATTGCCATCAACTGACGTGGCCATGATTCTTCTTCATAATCACATAGGTGGTAGTCCAGCTAATACTCTTCTACTGATAACCAAATCAAAGGAAATTTAAATCTGAGCCCGATCCAGAATGCCCCCAATGTTTGCATGATTTGAGTATACTCAGGCACTCGAGTAATAGCAACCACAAAATTTCTATATTCAAAAGGATCCCCTTATTACAACACAGTGCTACAGGCTTTGGTGCATTTAAGACACCCTGCTAAGGCTCGAATTTTCATCTGTGCATGCAAATTGAGGAAAATCCTCACAATCCTTTTCCTATAGATGGTTGTTGTTCCTTGATCTCTGGAGTGCTCAAGAACAGCTTAAACTCACACCTGAGTTCATAAACCATCCCTAGTTCTACTCTGACCCATAATGTTGTCCTTTCTTCATTAATTTTTGTTGATTTCATGGCCAGATGCCATTCAATCTAGTTTCTCATAAATGAAAGAAAGGCCTGCAACTGCAAATCTCCCATATAGGAGAAGATACTTGCTACCATTTTCGGGCTAACATATTCACACATGATGTTATGCAAAAATAGCTCGCAAAGCAAGCTTTGTTCATCAAAATCGCAAGTGCAAAAAATATCAAGAAAATTTCGGCTAGAAGAACCCAAATAAGACCTATTCTCAAGAATTTCTTTCAATTGAAATAAATAATATCATTCCCAAAAGAACATTGGATATGATGGAGATGACTGCCTGCATGCTAGCAGGTTCTAGGCAAGATCACGGAGTTTTGTCTTGTCATTTGCCAGGTCTGAGACCTACCATTGTAACAGATACAAGTGTTCATCTTTTTTTCTTCATGGCTTCCTTGTGTCTCCGTGCTTCCCATTCTCTCTCCCATTCTTCCTTTAACCAATTTTCCTTAAGGGAATCCATCATCCTTTTGTGTTCCTTGAGCGAGATCATCCCCTCTTGTAGAGAGAGTGCCTAATGCTTCCATTTTTGTAGCTTTGGTAACAACAACATATTTTTAGAACACCATCCTTCGTCAAGACCCAGTGTTCTCCCACATGCACTAACAATTGAGGGTGTAATAGCCTCCCAAGGGTGAAACTACTCCATTTCAGCTGTTGGTTCTTGTGTAACGACATCGTCATCAAAGGATTTGTGTTACAGTTTCCTTCTCTCCCTGATCAGCTTCCATTCCCACTGTTGGTTCTTGTGTGACATCATTGCCATCCATAGGTTTTTGCATGTCATTTTCCCTAGGTAGGCTTATGTCTCCACTACTAGTTCTTGTGTAACAATAGTGTCAACCACAGGCTCATGGATATCAACTTCTTCTTCCTTTCCTTGGCTAACTTCTGTCTCCACTGCTAGTTCTTGTGTAATAGCAGTGTCAACCAAGGGCTACTGTGTATCCACTACCAAATTACTTTCTATGGATTGCGCCGTCTATGTTGCTAGTTCTTGTGTAACAGCAACGTACTCAACAAGTTTTTGTGTGTCAGCCTCCCAGGTTTCGGTTTGTGTTTCCCTCGAGATGGTGTTTGTTGCACAGACTCTAAAGCACGCTATCACTAGCTTCTCAGCACAAGTCGTGCACATAGCACCTGGTAAATCTTCCTTCTTGGCCCTGTCTACGACCTTGGCCAAAGGGTATAACCCTGGGGATCTTGCCTCTTCCTTCCCCTCAGCTAGTTGTTCCCTTAGCTCTCTATTTTATTTTTCTAATTTTTCAATTTTAACAGCAAGGATTGAGTTTCAATCTTACCAGGTGAGGAAGGTTCCTCTGGCTGAGCCTACTCCTTGTCCTACTACTCTATTGCCTCTTTCTTCTTCTTTGACATGGATGGGGACTCTAGGTGCCCACTAACCCTTATTCTCTGCTTTGGTCGCCTATCACCAATTGGTTTGTTGACTGGCCTCTTACCATCCCTTACTTTCGAAGGCTCGGGTTGCTCCTTTGTCACCGCTGGAGCTTCCTCTGATGTCCCAGTTTGTATCCTGCAGGTATTTTTAGCCTTTTTCCTCATGAATTGATCCCAACTCTTGCCCTGGTGGCTTACGATGTCTAGCACAATGAGCTTGATGAGGCCATGGTTGGTGACAAATGTTTCTGGATACACAACTATTTTCACAACCGTGGCCATATGCTTGATGTTTCCCAACAAGAAGTAGGGAAGATTTATCAATTGTTGAAGTCAAAGGTGGTTTAGCAATCGAAAGTGGTAAGTGAACACAATTGTTTCCCTTCCCTTGCAGGTGATGTACTTGATGAGGTAAAGAGAAACATCAGCCCATGGCTGGGGAAGTGACAACCTATCGACCCCCCTCCCTTTCTTCACCAATTGCTCCTCCTCTTGGAGGAAATCCCCCTTCAAGGAGGGGTCATTAACTTTCCTGTTAAACCACCTCTTTCCTTCCATTAGTAATGAATTCACTTGGGCAATCATCTCCTTTGTAACTTCTAGCTTCAACCCCCTAAACTCTGTCTTATTTCTCTCTAAATTCTTCACAAATTCCATGGCAACTCCCTCGTCTGATCCCTCTGGCCTCTGGAAGAACTCAAACTAGCCTGCGTCCTTAAAAACCTAGCATGCTTTGAGGAAAATATCCAAAGCTTTGTCCACCCTGCCTCATGCCAAATTTTTGCCCCACCCATCAGTACATAAATTCAAAGTTTTATTCCTTCCTTTTCCCTTCCTTTAGAAGTTCTAGAGTAGTTGGCCCACTACTTAGCTATTTCAGCCTACAACTATTATTTTCCACTTCTCTTAGCACTCTAAATGGGGATGCAATTCTCCAATAGGGGTAAATGGTAGGGTGGCGCGGGTGAGAATTGAAAATTAAGATTTGCAATCATGGTTCATACTGCATAGTAAAGTTTCCTTATTAATGCTAGGTTATGGGAGGTCTAGTCGATGTTACACTTCCCTTTCTGGGTATGATCAGTCATTAAGTGACAATGATTACCAAATCACCATGATTTAATTGTGGTTTTTTAAATAATCATAGGTCATGCAAAGGTCATGTCATAATATGGTTCGCTTCCCCCCCTGGCTTAAATGTGATAACCGACCTCGGTCGTCAAAAGGGATATCGTGTTAAGTTGCCATAATTACCGAATAAAAGTGGATAATGATATTACCCTTGTATGATGTACCTGGGTGATGTGGGGAGAAGTTGTTGGTGGCAAGATGCACAAACTTTACTCAAGTGACGAGAAGCACAATGATGCCTGTTTTCTGTTGCAATAAATATCTTATTCGAATTATTTCTAGAAGTTGTCAGTTGTTATAGGTGTAACAGCCAAGACGACAATTATGTATTATTAATTTTTACAAAAAAAAAAAAGAAATAAGGTCGTGTAAAAACATTATCATCAAGTATGTTTTTAAATTACAAATGTTGTTATAGAGTGTTTAACAACTACCACAAAGTGGTTTTCAACTACTACAGAAATTGTCTATCTGTGCCCGAAAAAGGTTTTCACAACCATATTATTTTATTATATATTTTTTTTTGTAATTTTGAAGGTGTAACAGCCACCAACAATGGTTGATTTTCAGTTGTTACACTTATTGGAAAAATTAGAATTTTTGCAACACAAGGGGGCTTTCCTCTCTTCCTGTAATCTGGAGATCTGAATTTGTAACAATGTTGACGAATGAATCCCTTGAAGTAGGTATGTGGTATAACTGAAGACAGTGCCCATTTGCAAGAAATGGTGTCCTTGCACTGTCAATGGTTACGAAATATACAGTCCCATTGTCAAAAAACTGCATCTACCTCATAGGGTCCTAGCCATCTGGTGTAAAGCTTACCCTTGAAGTCCTTGAATATTGAGTTATATAAGAGAGCCCAATCTCCTTTCTATAACTTCTTCTTCTTGATGAATCTGTCATGCCACTTAGCTCTCCGCTATTAGATAATCTTTGTTTGCTAGATAACAGCTAACTGTTTCTCCTCCAATTCATTGACCTAGTTCAATCTCTTCTTTTGTGTTGTAGCCAGATCCAAATTTACCTACAATGTTGTTCTCAGTGTCTTGATTTCAAACTCAATAAGGAATAAGGAATTTTTTCCATACACAAGTTCATACAATGAGAATCTTGTGGTATTCATCCATGTAGTCTTGTATGCCCACAACACTTCTGGAAGTTCGTTGGCCTGATTCCTTCGGTGACTGGGCACAGTCTTGGTAAGGATCCCCTTAATGAATTTGTTAGTGCTTTCCACCTAGCCATTTTCTTGTGGATGATAATGTGTTGTGATTCTATGATGGATTTTATATTTTTCAACCAACTTCTGGATCATATGGGATGTAAACTGGTGCCCTCCATTTGTGACTATCTCCCTGGGTGTACAAGATCGGGTAAAGATGTCATCAAATAGAAAGTATGAAACAAACTACTATGTGGCTTTGGTTAGTGCCTTTGCCTCAACCCATTTCCTAACATTGTCAGTTCAAACCAAAATGTAAGATTTATGTCTAGATGAAGGATTAATTGGTCCCACAAAATCTAGGGCCCATTTCTCAAAAGGTTCTAAGGCAATTTGGGGATGTAAAGTCATCTCATGTGATTGCAGTGGTTGGCCCATCCTTTGGAAACTATCACATCCCTTAACAAACTTCTTGGCATCTTGAAATATTGTTGGCCAATAATACCCTGTCGAAAGGACTTTGTACCCTGTTCGCTTTTCTGTGAAGTTCCCTCAAGTTTCCTTGTGACAAGCTTTAAGGATGTCAAAGATATCATCTTCTCTAACACAATGTCTGATCTGGAAATCTAGTCTAGTGTGATAGAGATTCACATCTATCCAGGTATAGGTAGCACTTTCTTGTATAATCTTTCTTTTGTACTTGGAGGAAAAATATTGTGGAAACTTCCCTGCAGCAAGATAATTGACTATATCTGCATACCAAAGTGAGTAAGTAGAAATAGAAAAGAGATATTCTATCAGGGAAAGAATCCTCAGTAGGAATGAAATTGTCATAAATAATTAACCTAGAAAGGAAATCAGCTACTGCATTACCTTTTCCAGGTTTATCGACAATTGTGATATCAAATTCTTATAACAGCAATAACTAGCGTGTAATTATACCATTGGTAATTGGATTATTCATTAAAAAATGAATGGAAGAGTGGTTCATGTGTAGAAATACTTGATACCTAGTGGTATAATGTCAGAATTTATTGATGGTGGGCACAACTGCTAAGAATTCCTTCTTGGTCACTATATAGTTGAGCTCATCTGGAGTTAATTTTTTGCTTATGTAGTAAATAGAATAAGGTTTCCTATCCTCTAGTTGGCCCAAAACACCACCTATAACAATATCATATGGATCTGTAGCTATTTGAAATGAAAATTCCCAATTAGGTCCTCATAAGACCGGAGTTGCTGATACACAACAATTCAACTTCAAAAAGGCCTGCTCACATTTTCCTATCCACAAAATTTTGACATCCTTCATGAGCAAAGAGAATAATGGCGATGCAATTTTTGAAATTTTTTCTATAAACCTCCTGTAATAACCTGCATGCCCTAGGAAACTACGTACTTCTTTTTGCGTCTTGGGGGTTGGAATTTCAGAATTACCCCTATTTTTGCAGGGTCTGCCTTGATCTCGTCAATATAAATGTAGTGTCCTAGCATGATCCCTTCAGTCATCATCATGTGACATTTTTCAGTGCTCAAAGCAACATTATTCTTTACACAATGTTCCAAAAAATTTTCTAGATTAGCTAATGCTATTTCAAAATAATCTGCATAAGGAGTAAAATCGTCCATGAATATTTCAAGACAATCATTCAACAAATTAGGAAAGGTCCCCAGTATTTCCCTCTGAAATGTTGCTGGCGCATTGTAAAGTCCAAGAGGGAGTACTCTGTATGCGAAAGTTCCCCATGGGCAAGTAAAGGTTTTTTTATCTTGATCTTATGGGCAAATTTATATCTGATTGTAGCCACTAAACCTGTCTAAAAATGAAAAGAATTTTTTTCCAAAAAAGGTATCAAGGACCTGATTTACAAATGGTAAAAGAAAATGGTCCTTTTGAGTGGCCTTATTGAGTTCTCTATAATCCACACAGACTCTCCACTTTCCATTCTTCTTAGGAATGATGACAAGTAGAGACACCCACTGACTTTTAGCTATCAGATAAATAAAATTAGCACTCATGAGTTTTTGTAATTCTCATTCACCACCTCCTTTAGTGCAGGGTTCATGCGGCACTGTGGTTGTCTAACGGGTTTGCATCCATCCTTCAAATAAATAAGGTGAGTGCATAGGTTAGGGTGAATCCCTTTCATATCTGTATAGTCCCATGCAAATGCCTTTTTGTATTTCTATAATAGCTTTAACAACAGTTGGTTTTTCTCAGCAGTCAAGTTGGGGTTAATGTTTAGAAACTTTCATGTTTCTATTTCAATTGGACTGTTGTCAGTATTCAGAGTGGTTCTTATTTGTTCAAAATCAATATCTTCTACCTCCTCTTCCTCATTTGAATTTTTAATGGAAGCAACAGAAAGCAAGTTACTAATAAAACCATTAATGATATCATCTTTTGTCTCATCCTTGAAATACTAGGCTTTCCCCAGAGTGAGGAGTGGTAGGGAAAGATCTGATTCGGGCTCAAACTCATCCCACCAAGGGTTGTATAAATCCACATTTGGTTTTGGGGTTAAATATTAAGGTTATTTTTTGCTTGGCCATCCAAGATCACCATAGATCCAAATCTGAAGCCTATAAATGCATCTACAGTGGCCAGGCAAGGTATCCCTAAGATCAAAGGATTTCCCCCCAAATTGGATTTGGGCTGTAAGATAAGAAAGTCAGCCATATATCTCCAAGAAGCTATTGTAATTACTATATCCTCTAACACCCCCTCAGGTTTTACACGGGATCTGTCTACTAATTCAAGTACAGTAGGAGTATGTCTAAGACCCTGTAGCCCTAGGGTGGCAAAGGGGTCCTTTGTCATTACATTAATGGTAGCCCCACGATCAATCAATGTGTTAGTTATGGGTTTATCATTAATGTAGACAATAACTGTAGGATTTCCTAGATCATTATACTTAGTTAGAAGAGGCTAAGCAGACATTAATTCAAATAATTTCCCCATCACATGTATGGTAGTAGGGTCTTTAGGCTTCCTCCTAGGTTTCTTGATGCACAAGTCTCACACTATTTTAGGATAAATAGGTACTTCTTTAAGGGATTTTAGTAAAGGAATTCATACATGCAAAATTTTCAACTCCCTAAGAAAATCATATTTGGGCTGTGAACTCATTCGAGGCTCAGTCAATCTCTGAGGATATAGAGGGTTCTAAGTTATAGCAGTCGAGTTGGTTGTTACAAGTGTATCATCCTTTCTCGAGTTGGTTGTTATAACAATAACAGTCCTTCGTGGGTTGGTTGTTACAGACATGACAGCTTCCTCTGTATTAGCTATTATAGGCATAGTAGCCACCTCAGAGCCTATGATATCTCCTCTGAAAGGTTCACATTCCTCCTCTGTAATGATAGGGAAGTGACTTGGTTTAATTACCTTACCCGATTGTAATTGAATTTCATTAATCCCCACGGGGTTAATGAGGTAGGTCTAGAAGGTGGGTGAAGCCTCTATGCCCTAAGCTTCTTTATTGTTCGGGTTTGGGTTAGGTTGCATAGGTAGTTGGAGTTGCACAGGTGATGTAGGAGCAGTTTGGAAAGGAGGTAATTGTAGTTGTTGTTGCATTGGTAATCTAGGTAAAGTTGTATTATGGGCACTTCCTCTCCAGTTCTGGTTCCAAGGGTATGGTTGAGATTTAGGATATTGGATAGAGGGAGATGGAGACCACTGGTTCCAGGGTGAAGGAAACTATTTATGAATAAGGAGCAGGATATTTCAATGGATATTGCTGAGTATTATATGCATTTTTCCATGAATGGAAAGAGGAAAAATCTTGACACATACCTAGAGGTCGTGGTTGCCATGGTCTCCTTGGTGCGATGAAATAAGAGGACTGCACCTCCTCATTTGACTCTCTAAATACCGCCTTCAGTCTAGGAAGCTTTGGATGTTGACCTGTTGAATATTCCAGCTCGCAAATATTACACAAGATGATGTTGTTCAATTCACATTCCCTCAAGGGATGATGATTCTTCTGGATATTTGGACAGAACATAGCCAGAGGTGTATCAACTTTTGCTTGTGTCTTCTTGATCTATGCTGTCGTTATCTGGGTAAATAGAGTACTAAGGATGTCAGACTTAAAATTTTCTAACAAATTCCTGATCTTTGATCTGGTTTCTCCTCCTCCTGTAGATTTTTGTATTCAGGCAGAGGCATCTCTAATTGTACTTCTCCCCTTCGACAATCCTCTAGAGCATCTTAGATAGAGATTTATGATTTCAGCAAATGGTTCCTACGATATATCTCATTTCCCGAGTAGGTTCATGGTGTCAAGGCATTCATCCCTCATTCCTCTGATAAATATAGTTTTCAAGATTTCATGGTCTAAATCGTTGTGTTTAGACCTCTGTATATTATAGTGTAACCACTCTACATAGTCTTCCAGGCTCTCATCCTCCTTTTGCGTCTTTCGGAATACTTCCTCCCTTAAGTCCCTGGTCCTATAATAGTCTTGGTACTTTGATAATAATGTCTCCTTCATATCGCTCCATGTTTGAATAGAAGCAGAGCCCAATCCCATGAACCATCTCAAGATGCCCCTTTTAAAATAGCAGGAAATAATTTTAGTTTCTCAGCATATGAGATATAGTCATAACTTCTGGATAAGACATCAAATTCAAAAAAAAGGTGTCTGGATCTTCCACAGTCATCCCTTGGAAGGATGGTAAGGATGATAGAGGAATATTTTTCATAGGAGCTTCACCTCTGATATCCCTTATTGGGAACTCAAAGGTGGTAATAGTAGCATATGTTTTAACGTTATTTCCATTGTTGTCCCCCATGACTAATTCCTCTAACCCTTGCTGTAAAAGACATTCTTCATATTGTTCTTGTGATTGTATTGCATGTGTGATTGATGGCTCAGGTATCCCTGGGGCTAGCTATTTCAATGCACTCCCTGAATTTGGATATCGATAAACCAACATGTGCTCTCCCATCTTAGGTATTTGATGTTCCCCCTTATTTTCCCCTTGTCCCTCCATCCTAAAGTTCTGGCCACTAGCTTCCCCCTGCTGCTCCTGGATTGGATTCTTGATCTTGGAAGTGTGGGTGCTAGATTTAGAATGATATGGCCCCATGATAGAGTATTTAGAGGTTTTTTCCCTTGCTATGGGAGTGACAACTTTTTTTGGTCCTATTTTCCTTGCATCCCTTTGAGAGCTTGATTTTTCTTTTTTTGCCTTAGAGATTAGTTCCTAGATAAATGTTTTCCTTCCCAAACTTACACTCTTCCTTTCCTTTTTATGACCTATTTTTCCTGCGACTTATTAGAGTGGGGGTAGTTTTGGTATTTCTATAGTTCCTACAGTTTCACACCTGGACACTATGTGTATTGATTCACACTCTAAGTGTCTTAGTCTTTGACAGTGGTGAGCCTGCCCAAGTATGTTAGAGAAATGTGCAAGTTCTTACCTCTCGTCTTACCACCCAGTGACTGAAGAGCTGAAGACAAGATAAACAAAACACCAAAATACCATGACCTAAGTGCCCTAGTGATCACAACAGTGAAGCCGCCCAGGTATGTTAGAGTGATGCACAAGTTCTTACCTCTCGTCTTACCGCCCAACTATTGTGGACTAGGAACACTCTATCATCAAACAAACAACTTGGTTAACTGTATCGTCAACTACCATCCCTGAAAATGACGCCAAAATGTAGTGTTGTTTTAATCAATCCTAATTGACCGAGATTGTAACATTTAATTGTCAACTCGAGGTAGGTCTCATTATTTCAATGGATTTCGCACTATTTGTGCCGATACACTACAGCCAAGAATGAAAAATAGAAAGAATGGTGTTGGCTTAGTCGTCCTGACCCAGGTTCAAAGTTAAGCTTTCCAAAAAAATCCCTACACTACTGGCCCTTTCAGCATCAACCTGCAAAGTGCGGGTTGAAGTCTCACCCAAGGTAGTATGGGGGGATGCTGGAACCAATTTTCCGCACCAAGAGATGAGTGTGATGTCATTTTATGCCCTAAACCTGCCTTCGAGCAGATCAATAAGCCCTTAAGACTTATCGATATAACTTCCTTTTATAAACCTCTAGACCTTCGTGAAGGTATACGACTATCTTTCACGAACACTAAATAGGTAAATCCTCCACTTACGTGCCTCTATAATTACCCTTAATTCCGTATTTACCCAGATTTTCTTAAGTGTTTGATAACTTTAACATGCAACAGGATATGCTTCGCGTAAACAATTATTATTACTTGCGTTTATATGACAACATAAATAATGTAATATTGTGCATCAATACATTATTAATTCATAAAACCATCATTCATCATAACATAATAGCCCATTCATTCATAACAGAAATAAATAGACAAAGCATAGGAATTTCTGGAATAATCTCTTTATTAATGCTTCAGTTCTTCTTACAGACTCAAGACTTCCCTGTGCACACAGCTGCAGGGGTCCATGCACACAGTTGCGGACTCTACTCTAGGCCTCTGCACACACAACTACAAAGCTTCTCTTCTACTCTAAGACTTCTTCGCTCTTACTTGTAATGACCCGTTACATCTTCCTTGATCTCTATTATTATCCTTAGACTCTCTAATACTCTCCTTTTAATAGAATCCCATTGTCCACAAACCATGGGTAGGTCTATATAGTCGACACAACTTACATAAACAGAAAGGTAAAACCCTTTAGGACACATTACTATCTACGTGATCCATGACAAAAACTTGTAGAGACTTTACATTATTTACAACAAAACATGGGATTTTTCCGCAAAACTTGGGCTTTTGCTCAAAAATTCACCCTAGGGGACCCTATCCCAACAGACCCACAACACAAATATTGTGACTTGCCCCCAAGTCATTCGGTTGGAGTGGAGATCCTGCTGTGGAGACCTCCCACCTCTACTTGTGCCATTGCTACCTCAGACATGCTCTTTTTGGCTACCTGTTTGATCTGCTCCACCAGTTGCTCTGTTGCTAGTCTTGCACTGTCTTCCTTTACCTTATGTTGTGTTCTCTGTAGGCTTTCCAAATTCTCCTCAATGGTGGCAGAGATAACATAGGCCTCATCCAACCAAGACCCCAATCTTGCCTTGAGGACCACCTCTTTCCTTTGTGATACCTCCACCTGTTCGAGCAACTTCTTTGCCTCATCCAGCTTGGCCAGTCGCAGTGATATAGCGACAGTGCACGTCGTCGCTCTTGCTTCATCGTACAATTGTTGCAATTCACGGGATTCCATGTTCAACCTCTGTAGGTTAGTATCTTCCTAGAGCATCGTGACTACCTCAATGGATTACTCAAAGAGATCGGTGAAATCCACCACCGCGACATCTACTATTGTGACTCTATCCTTTATAGATGCCTCGCACTATTCTCTCACCTCTGGTGGAGTTGAAGGCTATGACTTCAACTCGAGCTTTGTTATTTTTAGGTTCAGTTCAAACTAAACCTTGGCCACTTCTGTTTTTTCTTCGCACACGCCTGCAACCAACTTCCTGATGTTGGCGTCCACCGACGCTTCCTTCAAGATGATGCAATTCAGGGACCGTTCTACATGCCTCCTTCATCATGGCTGTAGTTTTATCACTCTGTGCCTGAACTTTCTTCCATGCTTCTAGCGTGGATGTTTTCTCTACGAACATTTGTTCGTTTTTGACCTTATACTCACTAATCATGCTTAGTGTGTGTTGCTCCTGAGCCTTAAGCTCTACACTCACACCTACTTGCAGTGTGTGAAGGAACTCACTAGGGAGCACAGCCAAGTTGAGGCCCACATTCTTCAAAGTGCTGACCATAGCCTTGTTAGTAGTTGCCTCTATGTTCAAAGCTCCATCAGGTAGCGTGACTACCCAGAGATCCATTGAGCGAACCAGCTCTATTGCTTGAGTGTCCCCAATGCTAAACTGGTTGACGCAACGCTGCTATGTCTTGCACCTGCCTAAAGCCTAGTTGTTTGGATTTACAGCTCACGCAGACTCGTCTGTATGGCACTTAGTGCCTTCTTCTGCTACTGCTCAAACTGCTACATCAGTTCTGTTATTGTTCCCTGCACCTTATCTCCAATATCATCCAAGTCGCCCTCTGTCAAGCTAATTAGATCTAGCAATGACTTGGTGGCTTTCATATTTTTGCACGAACCTTCCTTTTTCCTGCTCCCTATACCGCTTCACTCATAAGGGAGTGCTCTCCTATTGATCTCCACCACCCTGCTCTGGCCACTCTTCCTCCTCCTTTTGGGGTGAAGGAGAATTCTGACTCCTTTTGGAGCCATGCTCTTCCTTCTCTACTTGTTCTTTTGCGGCGTGCTCTGCATCTACGCGAGCCTTCTCCTTGGCCTCTTTCTTCTTCTTTTCATCCAACAATTGAACCTTCTATTTGACCACTTCCTTTTTATTTTTCTTCGCAGACTTTCTAGTCTCGGCAGCCTCATCAAATGCAACATGCTATTCTATTGGCCAACGCTTGATGACTTCTAAAATCGTGTCATCTGTGGCCAAGTAGGGTAAGTCAAACCATTTTTGGTCGGGGTCCTTGTGCACCCAGATGTAAATATGGTGGAAGTTCACCTTGAACTCTACATACCTCAACAACTAATCGAACACAGTTGGTGGCAACCATAGCTTCTGGTTGATGGCTATGCGAATACCCACCTCCATTAGCACCCAAAAGACTTTTCCTTCCATTACCTACACAACATCTTTCGTGGACCAAATAGATGTGAACTTTGCTGCTTTTAGTAAATCCTTCTCCACAGGAGGAAACTGGCTATCCTTTAGCAAATCCCACGCGACCAACACAATTGAGAGAAACAACCGCGAATAGTGAAAGGTCTTACTATTGTTCTATGCCTCTCTGCAGTTCGCGAGGAACTCGCTACATAGGTAGCATGCCCAGTTGAACTGTACATCCTCTACGCACTAAGCTGCCAATGAAACCACTGATGCTGGCACCTCGTCTGCGTGACACTTTCTCAACACCTTGCCAGCCAGAATTTGCGTGGAAATATTGATCGCAAGGTTGGTAATGCTGGTAATTGAATACCTACGTGACTTTTTGACAAGTTTAAACTTGTCCTTAATCTTCTCAACAAGATCTTGCTCGCTCGTCTTTTCACCAAATGCCTTGGATGGATTTATTAAAGCGCTAATTCAGCAGCTTGATACCATTTATCCAAATATGAAATACCATTCATAAACGATCATACCACATCTGATAAGAATCTGGCTATAGGATATTTCTATTAGATTATCTCCCATGAAAAAGACAGATTTCCGCGTACCAAATCAAATAATATTTAAAATCTCCCATATCTGTTCCTCTATAGATCTATCATTGGATAATCTATCCCATTCGATTCGATGGAATAGAGGAATAGATTCCGACTAGTGCCGAATTATCAGTCCACCGTCAAATCTTGACTTCTGAGTTCTCGATCCTACTTTTTATATGTACAAATATCTAATGGCCTTTTGCTTGCTATTCAGAAGAATAGGAGTGCAAATAAAAATAATCGAAAAAACTTGCTCTTCAGAGGAATGTTTCGGGGAAAGGTACACAATTACAATGAAATAAGGGAAGATAAAAAAATAATGGTCTTCCAACCATATCGTTTAAAAAGTATAGTGGATGACAATTCCTGATGTAATATTGAAGTTCTCTATCTATTTAGGGTTCTCTATCTATTTTATGTATTATTGTAAATATATCAGTTCCTGAGTGCGGTAATAATGTGATCTTGTGGATCAGCATGTCGGTTATGGGGATCGGTTCATTTAGCCACAGGCACCTGTCATGTACCAGGCACAACAACTGCTTGAAGAAAATTAGGTTTATGTTTGACCGATGGTAGTGTGGAACCCATAACAAGCTCAATAACCCTGACTTGTTGACTCCGCGAATCCATTCCACCGACTTCAGCGTGGTGACACCAAATTCTTTGTAGAAAAACCTTCGCATGAAGGTTTCAGTAGCAAGGTGGGGGAACTGATCATGGTCTGTGAAATTCCAGTCTTCAAGCTTCAAATGCAGGACTTGCACCAAGGGCGGACCTTCAAAGGTAATATTCTTCGGCAACAGGGGAGTGTTGAGGGAGAATTGTCCAGCATCTGGGTCCTTCGATACCTTCACGTTGCCCTTTCACAGAGGGATATACTCCGGTAGCTTTAAAATAGGGTCTACTCCCTCAAGATCTATGTCTTCCATGCCTTCCTCCACTTCCAGGTTTACCACCTCCCCCTTCTCCTTCGTGCTCAACTTTTCTTTCCGATGCGCCTATGTAGGTGCATGTTTCCTTGGTTACTCACACACCGGAATCGACTTCTTTTGATTATCCTTTTTCAGCTTAGGGACCTCTCTCATTGCCATAGGCTTTGGCCTAGGTGACCTCGGCTTTGGCCTAGGTGACCTCAGCTTTGTAGGTCTGGAACCTCCATACTCATAACCTCAGGGGAAACTCCCTCAGAGGAAACAATCTCTCCAGTGCTTGTAGTTTCTACAAGACCTAGTCCTATCATGATGTCGCAAATAAGCTTCCCATCTGACTCGGAATACTAAGAGAACACGGGGATTATGAGAAAATCCTCAAATAACTCACGGTTCATGTGCAACAGGCAACACAAGTCAAATTCTCAGAATGCGAAGTGTTCCTCACTGGATGACCACCTGTAATTTATAGGAGAATTCAAATTCAAATTCAAGTGTTCCCCCCCAAAATCCGTCCATAAATTCAAGATTAGCAGAAGATTCCCCAAGCTTTTACTCTTAAATTCAGCCTTAAGTGCTTTAAATGTTGGTCGTCCGCTCCTCTTAATCGTCTTTTGAGAGTAAAATCATGAATAGTGACGATAATAGTCACTTTCTAGCTACATTGCACAGTCTCCCCTATTGGCATTATGATGCATGTATTGTACTTGATGGCAACCCACTCGTAGAAGAACATCTCACTTATTTCTAACTAGATGAATCAACAGAAGAGATATTAGATGCGACTGAATGCATGGGATGCCGGACAAATCAAAGGAATCAGATGACAGTTCTCAGTATGACAACTTAGCTTTGCCATCAAGTCCAAAGGGGGAGATTGTTGGCATTATGAGACAAGTGTTGTCCTTGATGGCAAATCACTTAGATGATAAATTATAGTGCAGCAAATTTCACGCACTTTCATGCAAAGAAAAGTTCCTTTCATACAGAGAAAAGTTCAAGCACTTTCATGCAGAGAAAAGTTCCTTCCATGCAGAGAAAAGTTCACACACTCTCATGTAAAGAAAAGTTCACGCACTTTCATGCTGAGAAAATTTCACGCACTTTCATGCAGAGAAAAGTTCACGCACTTTCACACAAGGAAAAGCTCGTACATGTGGGAGAACTTATTTTTGGTCTGTGGTATTTAGTCCTTGGTATTTGAACCTATGGTTTTGGGCCATGATATCTCCTTAGAAGTGTTGATCCCAAGTATTGGGTCCATGGTATTGTTTTGTTATGGTTTTGGACCATGGTATTGAGTAAGGCCTAAGACTATAAAAGGAGAAGAAGGTCATTAGGCAAAGGCATAGAAAAAGACTTGAATGTCTGATGTAGTATGAGATCCAGTATGCAGGATATGGGTTATGATGCATTGCTTGATCTGAGCTAAGGAGGGATCTCACCGGTTGATGGAGAACAAGATCTAAGGATAGATCAGGATCAAATGGTTTGAAATGAATCATCTTTATATGGTTTGATCATGGTTAGACTAGATCTGAACTATTGATGCATGTTTTATTGTACGCATGTTATGATCTGGGTATGACTGATGTCTAAAACAGCCACAAAGTCATGATTGAATATGTATAGATCTGTACGCGGGTTGGCTTTGGCGAAAGCGCATATATACGCGGGTTTGATTCATCGTAGTAGCGTATACATAATGAAGTATGATGTTTGAAGTTGCAGTTGGGTTTGATTGTTATTGCAGGATTTTGTAGTCTGCTCTGTGTTCTGGTGACTGTGTTATTGACAGGGTTTCAGTATTTCAGTGATTCAGAAATTGATGATGCTAGTATTGATTGTTTTCTGCTTCAATGATATTGATGGGTCCAATATGAAAATTGGATGAAACGTGGCCTTCAGATTATAGTGTTGTGCTTCAGGAGTATCCAGTCTAAAAATGTATGAAATGTGGTACTTGGAGGAAGAAAGATAAGGTTGTTTCCTTTTGTAGGTCGGCACCTACGTACTAGTACATCAGTTAGTACAAGAGCTAAGGGGGTGGTAGCTCCCTTCCAGTAGCAGCTGGAGAACGTGTAAAGGTTGGATCATTTCAGTAGGCCAACACCTACGTAGTAGTAAGTGGATCGGCTAGTACAAGAGCTAAGGGGGGTTGTAACTCCCTTCTAGGAGAGTCTAGAGAACGAGAGAAGGTTGTAGCCTTCTGCAGGTAGAAGTCTATGTACTGGTATAAGACTGCACCAGTACAGAACTATTGTAGACGTTCAACCTCTTTTGTTAATTGATGATCAACAGCCACAAGATGCAGGCCCTTTAATCACTAAAGATATCAATAATATTGATTCTTCAACAGTACAAATGGAAATAGTTCCTTCATCTTCACCTTAGTCTTTTGAACAAGAACAAGGAGATGCTCAACTTTCAAAATACCTAGCATTCTCTTAATTTTTTATTGCAGAATTGAATAAGAGATATGATCTAAGACCAAGATCGGGTCCTGGAAGACCTTCAAAATCTACCACTATAATTGAACCTACAATAAAATCCATTCAAACACAAACTCCAACACCTCATACTACAAAGTCATCCACTTAAACCTTTTCATCTCACTAGACCATTTTGACAACTTTTAATATTGAAAAGGAATTGGAAAGGGTCAAGATTCCTATACATTTAACTAAACCTTCCAAAAACCCTGGTTATAAAAATCAAGCGTCTAAATGGATATAGTCCTCTAGCGTAGATGCTGAGGGATATGTTATTAGTTTGCAAGATGAGAATCCCTCAGTAGTGTTTGGCCCTAGTTCTGATATGATTGATGAAATTGTTCCACCATTTTATGTAACTTTAAAAGCTCGTGACTTTTATTTGTATAACTTCATACTGGATTCTAGAACTTCTTATAGCCTTATGCCAAAGGTAATTATGGACCAGCTTCAATTACAAGTTACCCGTTCTTATCATAATCTTTACACCTTTGATTCAAATAAAGTACCATGCCTAAGATTTACCAAAGACCTAATTGTGACCTTAGCTCAAATACCTGTCAAGAGTATAGTTTTAGACATATTTGTCACTGATATTCCAGCCAATTTTGGCATGCTTCTATCTAGATCATGTTGTGCTAAACTTGGAGGATCACTTCAGATGGACATGTATTTTGCTACTATTCCAATCTATGGAGGTGAAAATTTAAGGTTATACAGGGAAGTTAGATTCCTTCATACTGTTTGTAGGTCTGCTCAAGCAAAAAATCACCCTATCTATGCAATAGATCATGATTTTGGTTGCTTTCAATTATCTTCACAAAATGCATCAAAAACTCAACTTTCCATTGAAAATATAGTTTCCAAACCTAAAGTTGTAGAATTAGATATTTGGAAACTTTATTTTGATGGCTCTTGCTCAAAAGAAGGAGCAGGAGCAGGAATTGTTTTAATTTCCCCAAATAAAGAAAACATAACTCAGTCATGTAAACTTGAATTTAAGGTCACTAATAATGGGGTTGAGTATGAGGATTTGCTTCTTGGTCTTGAGCTAGCTAGGAGCTTAAAGGTTCAAAACTTGAGTTTCTTTTCTGATTCTGAGCTAATAGTGAACCAGGTTAGAAATCTGTGTCAATGAAACACCCAAGGCTTAGGTCCTATAGAAATGAAGCATGGGACACAAATGAAAATTTCTTTCAAGGATTTAACATAATTGTTATTCTTATAGATGGTAATATGCATATTGAATCACTAGTAGTATTAGCAAGCTCTTTCAAAATCCCTGAGCCAGTATTGTTAGAATACCAAATTCAAGTCAAAGTATAGACCATCAATTCCTGATAACCTTAAAGACTGATAGATTTTTGAAGATGATGAGCAATTAAAATCTTTTCTTCAAGTCATTGATGAATTCTCAAGTATGCAAATTGAAGAATATCAAATCACCTAAATCCAGAAACTGCATTTAGTCCTAGAATTCTTGATCATGATATCATCCAATTATCTAATAATTTTATTCCTAAAGGATTGGTTCCATTGGAAAAACTATTTGATAATAATGATGTCTCCAAAAATCCCTTGTTTAACTCACGTGAAGAAGAAATCGAAGAATGCAATATTGGGACTTTGGATGATGTGAGAAATATTAAATTGTCATCAACCTTACCTTTGGATGTAAAAATAAAATACTTGAATCTTCTTAAAAATTACAAAGATGTTTTTGTCTGGTCTTATAATGAGTTAAAAACTTATGATACATTTTTCACTGAGCATAAGATTATTTTAAAGCCAAAATCAAAACCATTTAAGCAAAAACTAAGAAGAACCAATCCCATACTACTTCCAACCATTGAGAAAGAACTTTAAAAGTTGCTTGATGTTCATATCATAGTACCTTTAAGGTATTCTAATTGGGTAGCCAACCTAGTTCATGTTAGAAAGAAAAATGGTGAGATTAGGCTATGTGTAGACTTCTGAAATCTAAACAAATCATCTTTAAAGGATAATTATCCATTGCCCAAAATGGATCATCTACTTTAGAAAGTTTCAGGTGCAAACAGGATTTCTATGCTAGATGGATTTTCTGGTTACAACCAAATCATGGTAAGTCAAGCTGACCAAGACAAAACTGCTTTCACCACACCTTGGGGTACATTTATGTATGCTAGAATGCCATTTGGGTTAACCAATGCTGGAGCCACTTTCCAGAGATTAATGGATGTAGCATTTGTAGGTAAAACATCTGAATTTACTATCATTTATTTAGATGATTTCATTGTTTTCTCTGATTCTGATGAAAATCATTTAAAACACTTGAGAAAGGTTATTGACTTGTGCAGGAAATTTGGCATATCCATCAATCCGAAGAAATATTTATTTGTTGTGAAGGAAGGGAAATTACTAAGTCATATAACCTCCAAGAAGGGAGTTATAATTGACCCAAAGAGATTTTCAACTATTCAGATCCTATCTCTACCAAGGAATAAGAAAGAGATACAAAACTTCCTTGGAAAGATTAATTTTCTCATAAGGTTCATCCCTAATTATGCAGAGATAGTTAAGGATATAACTTATAAGCTAAAGAAAAACAATGAAGTGAAATGGACAGTTTCTGCTAGATATGCTTTTGATCATATCAAAAAAACTATATATGAGGCCCCTGCACTAGCTAGCCCTAATTATTCTTCACCTTTTAGCATATTTTCTTTTGCATTCGAGACAACCTTAGTTGTTGTACTTTTACAGAAGAACACAAATGGTGATGACCAGCCTATAGCCTTCTTTTCCAAAGTTATGAGGGATTCTGAACTTAGGTATGATATTATTGAAAAACAAGCTTATGCCTTAATTCAAGCCCTCAAAGCCTTTAGAACCTATGTCCTACATTTACACATCACAACTTATGTCCTTAATCATGCTCTTAAAACTATATTGACCCAGCCTGATACTGATGGAAGAAGAGGGAGATGGATTGCAAAAATCCTTGAATTTGACCTTGAAATTAAGACCACAAAGCTAGTAAAAGGCCAAGGCTTGGCCAAATTGTTAGCTGAGTCTAACTGCAAAGTATTGGGGATAAATCTGGTTTTTGAAATTTCATCAAGGGAGAACCCATAAGAACCTTCCTTGATATTAGGGGAGAATCCACAAGAACCTTTCTTAATATATGAGGAGAATTCACAAGAACCTCCTCCTCTCATAGAAGGGGAGAACCCACAAGAACCTCCTTCTTTAGATCAACCCATTCTTGTTCACATAGATCAGAAATATCTGCTCTCTGATTGGTACTCTGATATTGTGCAGTTTCTTAGGGATTTTCAATGTCCATCTCATCTTAACTTGAAACAGTGCAAAGCCCTGAAGCTTAAAGTAGTGAAATACAGCATTATCAGTGCTAATCTATACTAGAAAGACCCTCTTAATATCCTCATTCTTTTTTTAACTAAAAATGAAACACAGGGAATTATAGATCAGTTTCATGTAGGGTTTTGTGGTGGACACTATGCCTGCAGACCAACAGCCTACAATATTTTAAAAGAGGATTTCTATTGGCCCACACTTTTTAAAGAAGTTAGAGCAAGAGTAAGAAGTTGCATACCATGCCAATTATTTGCAAGAAAATGGAAACTGTCAGCACTTCCTTTGGTTCTAGTATTGGTTCATGCTCCAATGGGGAATGGACTTTATAGGGGAAATTCATCCACAATCAAGTAATCAACACAGATGGATTTTAACTGCTACAAACTATTTTACCAAGTGGGTAGAATCCATACTTGTTAAAAATGCAACTGATACTGTTGTGATTAGATTTCTCGAAGAAAACATCCTATCAAGATTTGGATGTCCTCAACAGATTGTTACAGATAATGAAGCAGCTTTCAGCAGTGTTAAAATGATTGAGTTCTGTCAAAAATATTTAATCCTATTATGCCATTCTACACCATATTATCCATAGGGTAATGGCCTAGCAAAGTCTTCCAACAAGAGCTTAGTTAAGGTCATTAAGAATACTCTTTAAGACCATAAAAAGAGTTGGGACAGCTGTCTAATCCATTCAATTTGGGCAAACAGAGTTTCTCCTAAGAG
Organism: Pinus taeda; assembly: GCA_000404065.3. NCBI lineage: Eukaryota > Viridiplantae > Streptophyta > Pinopsida > Pinales > Pinaceae > Pinus > Pinus taeda. The sequence continues at coordinate 193,456 of APFE030811743.1, forward strand.
ATCAACATGCAAGTCTCCTTTCCAGTTAGTTTATGGCAAGGAAGCAATTTTTCCTACTCATTTAGATTTCCCTGTTATGAGATTCCTTCAGGAATCCTATGAATAAAAAGATGATTTCTCAAGAAGGATTAATCAAATTATTGATTTGAATGAAGAGAGGGAAAAATTTGGTACAAGCTAAAGAAATACCAAAACAAGATGAAAGAATTGTTCGATAGAAAGGCGAGAGAAAGAAATTTCAAGAAATGTGACCTAGTTCTTAGGTGGGATACAAGGAGAGAAGATAAAGGCAAGCATGAAAAATTTGACAGCCTTTGGTTTGGTCCATTTAGCATTGTAGAAGTCAAAGGGAACATTGTAGAAGTCAAAGGGAACAATACATTCATCCTACAGAATCTGGAAGCAGAGTATTCCTCATTGCCAGCCAATGGGAAATACTTGAAACATTACATTCAATATTAATTTTTTTCCCATTCATTCATCATCTATAAATATCTGGAGAGTTTATTTTATTTTTGAAAAATTTGCAAGTGAGTGTCTGTTTCAACAAAGACTCCATAGCCCAAGGAGAAGGCACTTAGATTTGCTTGTTCTTTACATCCCACAGGAGGAAGGAGTCCCCAACTGGAGCCGATGTTGTAACATTATTTGGTTTTGATAAGTTAGTATATTAGCCAAAAATAATTTTAAAATGTTAAGTTAGGATATGGACGCAAAAGAAAGAAAAGTTAAAATGTTAGGCCAATTTAATGTTTTATAGGCATCCATATCAATAAAATGTTAGGTGTTAGCTGCCCTAAAAAAATAAGGCAAAAGGAAAATAAAATGTTAGGCAAGAAAAAAGAAAAGAGTGGCTTCATTTTATATTTTTATAAGTGCACAGGCTGCTAGTCAAAATGTGCCACAAGTCAAATATCAAATGTTATTTTCATGTGGAGAAGAAAAGTCAAAGGAGTAAAGGTTTTGATCTAAGGTTTTATATATCAATTAATTTTAGTATTAATTCCCTATCCCTAAGTTTTCAAAACCCCAAAGTTCCCCCTCTGCTCATATTACCCTCCACCCACCTATTCCTAAGTTTATTACCCCCCTCATACATTGCAAATATTCCCCTCAAGGGATAAATTAATTCCCGCCAACCCCACCGGGTTTCCCGTCACGTCATGTTAAATCTCCACCACCTCTCACTCCATCTCCGCCCATCTCCCAAGATCCTATGGCCCGCATGGAATTTCGTCCCCCCCCCCCCCCCCCTCACCATCTGAACTTCACTGTCGGGGGGGGGAGACGGGGGTCCGAAATGGGCGGTATTCCAAACTGCGCTTTCCCCTATGTGTCAACACTATGGCTTTTAGGACCCCCCTCTGGTGAAATTGCTAACCACTTCCCCCCCCTCTCCCCAAAAAAAAAAAAGTTGTTTCCCTTAATTCTGATACCGCTCTCCTACCCATTGCGCTCCCTCCCGTTAACTCCACCAATTACATCCACTCCCTCCACAATTAATTTGTTAAGTAGTAAATGGTTTAGCTGTTAATCCAATGGACCTACACCATATTCAATGGAAAAGCCAAAATGTTAGATAAACTTCCCTTTCTCTTGTTAACAGGCTACTAAATTCATTCATTGTCACTGTATTGCTTCGTTATAGGTTCGTTGGGCTAAACTTCGATGTTTTCACCCACCAGCAACATTGTTTGCTAACTTGTTTTTAGCCTAATACCTCTATTTTCTTTCCCCCAAAACCTTACTCCTCTATGTGTATTGAAACCTCCAATCCAATTTTCAATATTGTCCTTAGCCTTATCCAAAGATGCCTCGAAAGGACAAAGGACCAAAAGAGCCTGTCAATCCTCTGATTTATCATCCCATTGATTTTCACCACATCCATTTGGCTGATAGAGACCTCAGAATCCATGAATCTCTCTACGAATTGGACCTCTTTGAGATGTATTGTTGGCTTGAGGACAAATACATTGACAAATCTAATGACATTCAACTGTGGGAGTCCAATTTACCTCACTATATTTTTCCTCGTACCCATAGCACCCTAGAGTTTGTTAGGAAGTGTCATGCATCTTATTTACCAAGCCAAAGGGCCATCATTACCCCCACTGGATAAATTCTCTTTACTATTACTCCTCAAGCCATAGACCATATGATGTAAGCCCCCACAGTAAATAATGCCACCCCCTTTTCCTATGAAGCACTTCTTGAGTTATACCAGAAATTAGACTTTTCTGGGAGGGCCAAAACTCTTGAGTTGTTCTTGACACAAGATGCCCTATTACCAAAGAAAAATCCTCTCTATCCCTCCTCTATTTTCCCTAAGAGAGCCAAAAAAATCATCAAAATTATCTCCTACCTCCTTGGCTACTACTATGATCAGTGGGTAGATGAGGCCATCATAGGAATTTTGTCCATTTTCTCTGTTGATTCTAAGCCCTCCATCATATTTAACTTCAACTAATTTCTTGCAGAGTCAATTCATGAGCAGTTTATCAAATTCCCATCTGAGGAGGTATTCAAGTATTCTTCTATATTATCTTATATGTTCTTATACTTTTAGGGATACAACATCAACCTTGCTTTGAAAAAACTATATGAAAAAGGAAATCAGTAGCCAATCATCTTTTGGACTACTCTGGTGATGAAGGAACAGAAGGAATACACCTATAAACAATTCATAGAGATGTTTGTGCATCCAGCAATCAGTCTTTTAGGCAGCATGATAGAACTAAGGACCAGTGAGAAAATTAGAAAGGTGTTGCAACTATCAGACCAAGTTCAGACAAGGGATTGGTACCTCTAGTCTCCACTAATGTAAAGGGCATTCTAATAACAGACATGCACAAGCAGCTATTAAGGCAAGGGCCGGGCTTATTCCCACATGACATTAACTTCTTGGAGCAGTGTGGGTTACTCGAGGCATTTTTTTTAGAGAGGATCGCGATATCACATGAGCAAATGACAAAGATTCGCTATTATTGGGATCTTACTAGACATACATTCTTGACCCCTTTTGGTGAGATGGGTACCGTTCTTGAGGATGTGCACCATATAACTGGGTTACTTATCATCGGTAGGGAGGCATACATGATGGAGCCTCGAAAGATGACCTAGACAGAGATTAGGGACTTGTTCATGTTCATAATGAGTAGGAGGATACATTATAGAGCTACTTAGAGGGCTAGAGGTGGATTATTGTATAACACATATGCTAGGGAGTCACACCAAAATTGAAGCTTTCTCTTTTAGTAGGCTTTAGTGTGTTATTGTTGTGGCATGCATTATGGCGATACCATCTGCTTGCCTTAGCTTACCTTACCATAAGAGATCTATATATAATCAGTCCCACACCGCTTGTCCAGTGGGTTCTACTAATTGGTGTTTCCCACACCATGCATGAGGTTCAGTTCCCCCACAGCATGCATGGGGGGGACGAGGTACAGTTCAGACAGCATGGTTCGGGTTCTACTGCTTTATGTTTCACACAAGGGGTTAGGCAAGAGTAAAGTTCTGGCCCAATAACCTTATTCCCATGTCAGGTAAGAGTGTGTGTAGGTAGATTTTGTTCCTCTGGTAAAAGTGAAAAAATAGAAGTAAACCAATAGGAAGATAAGTAAGGAACCATACCTGATACAATCTCAGGCTGGAAAAGAGATCAACAAAGTGTAACCAGTGACTCATATTTAATGTGAATTTTCTAGCTAGGAAACTAGCTAGAAATTCCATTTACATTATCTAAGTTGCACTTGTGTCTGTTTGTTTAGATACCATACTTTCATTCCTTAGAATCAGAATCTAATGCTCTTTCCCTTCTGGCTGGGCTAGGAGAAAAAGATCCAACCAGGTAGGTGAGTTAGGTAGCGCCTTACCTTGAAAGATAGAGCTTGCACCTTACAAGCTACCTAAATTCCTCGCAATGAGGATTTTTTCTCTAGAGTACATAAGGCAAATGCTAAATATGGATGAGATCCACTTTGTTGCTACCAATAAGAAGTCCTAGTTCAAAATCAAAACATTGATTGGGCCTTTCATTTGCAACACAAGAGAAACAAGGGAAGAAGCAGACAAGCTACTAAAGGAAATGCAGTTTAGCCTAAGCTTTACTTGGTCATATGATCCATTAGGGATCATTTCTAAATTAAGAGTAGAAACCAAATCTACTCCTTATTTTCACACATCCAGACCAGAGATAGAGAAGTACAAAAATGAGCTAGAATGGGTTGAGAATACCCTACAAGAGGTAGAAGAGTAGCTAGTTTCATCCTCTATAGTACAAACTCCTACCATGTAGGAGAAAACAGCGAAGAGAAGTAGAGAATAAGAGTCCCCTTGAGGGACTGAAATTTTTAGCGAGGGATTCAAAATTATGTATAGGAAGAAGGCCAAGCTTAGTTCCAAACTAAGCCTCAGCAAGGAATCAGAGCAGGAGACCATTATCACCACTAATGAGCCACTTGTTTCCTCATTAGTGGGTGATCAGACCACATAGTCTCCCACTACCTCCATGACTTCATAAGAGAAGAATCAAATTATGTATACCAACACAACTACTTCAAGGGAGACAGAAAATTATAATGGACATTTTTAAGGAGATAAAAGTCAGGAATAAGGCCTTGAAGGTTAACACTTACAACCAGTTCTGGAAGTAGACTTCTGGTGCTCAAAGTAGGCTGTTGTCAGCCTTTGGTTCAGAGAAAGGGAAAATGCAAATGGAATTCCTCTAGGCACAGGTTCCCCAACCCAAGACAGCATTAGACTACACGAAGACATCTTTTCAGTTTGATGTAAAAGATATACATCCCATTGACCAAATGGGGATGCATAAGCAGACTTGGGAAATGATATTTTCAACTGTCACTAACACTACTATGAGTTTGTCTAAATTGCAGGTTACATTAGAAAATTTCCAATCACAACTGAAGATGGAGAAGGTATCTGCACTTGCCAAAGACACCATGATTAAAACTCTGGAGGACTCAGTGATCAAAGTGGGTTATGACCCTTCAAACATCAAGGTTGTATAAGAGCTTATAAAGAAAAAGAATTTAGACATAGCAGCATTAAGGAAGTAGTTAAAATTTCCATCTACTGAAGATCCTCTAGCCAAGGATATCAAAGAGACAGAGACACAAAAGGAAGATATGATGAAGCTCGTCATGGAGCAGAGTGCACAGCTGAAGAAAATGGAGACAAAGATGGAAAAAGTGATTAAAGAGAAGGAGAAAGCTCCCAAAATGGTCATTGTCCCTTTTCAAGCACTCCCTGTTACAGCCATTCCTGCAGTCATATCTTCTACAACAAGTATAGGGGATGTTGCAAATTAGTTGGAAAATGCAGTACAAAACATGTCTCTCTAGATTAAAGAGATCAAAAATTTGCAAGATCAAGTGAAAATTCTACAAGATCATTAAAACAAGACTGACACTTTTCATGCAGCAGATCTACAGAGAGCTCAAAATTAGAGAGAGGCATGGAAGAAGTCAGTAGTTGAGTCTTCCATTGACTATACACTGGGTCATGTTAAAGAAATCATCTGGAATAATATCATTCAAGAAATAGATGAAATCTAGCCATGTATTTGGATTATTTTTTAGCAAAAGGAATTGATGGAGAAAGCTAAGAAAACTATTACTACTATCAATGCTTAATTGGGAGAAATGCCTGCTACAGCCAACATCATCACAAAGTTCCTCAATTCCAAAAACAGATATGAGTTGGATGATCTAGGAGTGGATGACATAACAGAAACTATTATGGAGGTAAAGAAAGTTCTAACAAAGAATAACTTAGTTGTACAGCTGATAGAGAAGTGTCACACTCTGGAGGTAGTTGTTAACAGGTTTTTCCCTAGTATTGATGCATTGAACAAGAAAGGCATGTCTTCCTTATTTGTAATCAATGACAAATTAATGACCAGAGAAGACTCCATGAAGAAGCCTCAGGACGTTGCCAAGGATATAGCTAAGTCTTCCAACATCAAAGGTTCTATGACAGGCAGAGCTTTTTACGAAATTATCAGCAACATAAGTTTTATCCAACATGAGATAAAACACATTTTTGCTGTAGAACCCACTTTTGCTCAGTATAATGAGGTAGATGAGATCTACCGCAAGCTGACAAATATTGTTATTCCAGATGAAGAATGGGGGGATAAGTTGTGTGAATTTCAGGACTAAAATACAGATCAGCTTCACCATCACAGCACCTGAATAGTGGCCACTCAACAACCACTCTCCTTCAAAGCAAGACCAGATGTTTAGATTCATTCCTTTCGATCATATTACTTCTTTTATGTTAGTTTTAAGTTAATAATGTAATTCTGTGTCACTCAGGCATTAATTGTAATATTTTTGTAATTTTTCTTAAATACTTCATTCTGTTGAAGTATTCAAGGTTGAACCCTTGAACAACTTATCAAGCAGATTTGTACTAAGCTGGAGCATTTTTTAGATAATAAAAGATTGTGGATTTGCCTCATATGGTCTGTCTCTTAGTGATTTGTATTTCATCTCGTTAATCCATTATGTCTTCTTCATATAAATCAATTATTTTGCAGCTATCCAATTTAAAAGTTAATTTAATTTCAGTTTCATTTTGGATCCTCTATGAAGTTGTAATTTAAATAAGAGATAGATTTACAGAACTATATGTTATTGTAAATTCCTCTTTGAGAATAAATTGCACTAGATCTCTGTGATAATCTGTTTATATTTTGTTGATTAGGAAAACATTATTTTCTTAATTTCTACTTATAAATGGTTAAATACTCAGTTTGAATATTAAATCAATTATACTTCTCCATATTCTACTTATCCATCCCACTAAAATCAAAATAATCTTTTGCATGTAAAGAACAACCTTTATTTTATTAAGAATCTATCTAAGTTTAAAGCTCCTATATATAAATAGTTCACTGATCATCCAATCATTTAAAACAACAAAACATTATAGATGCTTTGGCATAACTAGTTAACCTTAGGTTATCTCACAAGACCCATTAAAAACAATTAACTATTTTAATAAAACTATCTCTTAGTGGAATTTCCCAAAGCGATTTTTGGGTATTGGAGAATGCGTGTGTCTAAGCCTCCTTGCACATTTTGAGACTTAGAGCACATCTGATGCTACCAAAAATCAACACTCCCTCTTAGCAAGAAATGTGCTTTAGCAATGCAACCTATTGAAGCATCACTTTGTTTTGTAACATCTCCTTTTACACTGCTGATGTTGGACATCTCTACCCACCAATTGCTACGCAAATACTGCATCTGTACTACTACTGACACTTCCACTGCCAACACTGCATCCATTCTACAACTCCCTCTCAAATTCTACATATGTGTTGTTGTTAGCTTTGCCTCTGCCAACACTGCATCTACACTACATCCTTCTCCAATTGTTGCTACTAGTGCATCAACAATGGAAAACAATCACAAATTACTGAACTGGTGTTTAGCATGATGCATCTATTGTTGGAGTTATGACTACTGCTAATCAATATGTTGACCCTCTAAATCCTCTACGTTGTTGCTGACTCTACCTTGTACCAACTACATTGTTGTCAACTCTAGCTCTATGTTACTCAGTCTCTGGTGCTCCTAGGCACTGTAATTATCACTCTGACACTCCTCTGCATCAACTGACCCATTCCATCCTACTACTACTGATTTGGCCTCTTGTATCAAGGTATTGATCCGATAGGTGGACTCCTCAAGGATCCTTCCCAACTGTGGTCCTTTTGAACTACAACTCTAGATATCCCCACCTCCCTCCTGGAGATGACTAGTTTGCCATGGTGAACTCCTCCTCCTCGATCTTTGCAGTTGAAACCTTTGGATCATGCTTCTCATCTGTGTCCTTCTTTCTTAGAGGAAATTGTGTAGCATAGTGACCAAATTCACCACACCTGAAGCATTTAATCTTTGAAACATCTTTCTTCTTCTTTCGTTGCTCCTGTTGTGCCTTGAATGCGAGGGATGCATTATCTTCCTCCTCCTTGGGCTTCGAATCACTATTGTTGCTTCCTTCAATTTTACACTTGACCAAGTCTCTCCTCAACTCTTCCTAGTTAAAAGCTACCCATATTCCATCCCAGTCCCACAAATTCTCCATGTTCAGGATGCTCTGGAAAAAAACTTTCCACTCCTCAAAAACTAAATTTAGGTCCAGTCTTACCATATCTAAAGCTTGAGGTGTTGACCCCATGTTGGTTGTGGAGCCTAATTATCTTGTTTATTCAGAGGTATCACCGCAGTGGACCCTAGTTCGTAATGTGGCGACAATGCCTCCCATAAAATGTACACTACAAGGGGGGTCCAGGGGGGTGGTTGTGATCTTTGGGAGCTCCCCCCCTAGCGGGAGATCGGGGTCAAATTCCCTGAAGCTAAAAATAGATTAAAATTTCCTTGTAAATGTTGTAATTTCGTAGTCAATTTGGGCCATTCATTACGTGGAGATCTGACGGTAGAAGTTATGTTTAATTTAGAGTTTTTTGCCATAGAAGGAAACCCCTCGCTATATATGAGGGAATTGTATTGCGTCTATGTAGATCTGTATTCTGAGCGAGAAAGAGAGAGGATATTGTGTGAGAGCGAAAAGGGAATTATAGTGGATCTGTTGTAGGTTGTATCTCTTCATTTTGTTGGATAATATAAAAGGAAGGACTGGTTGTTCTCCGTGGACCTAGCCCAAATTGGGTGAACCACGTATATCTATGTCTCTCTTGTTTTATGTGTTTTTTGTGTTTATATTTTTGCAACATATTTTATGTGTTCCACTGCTCTATAATATATAATTTTCTAACAACTGGTATCAGATCTGAAGGTCTATTTGGTTGATAAACTCGCAGGAGAGAAGGGTTCCTAGTTCGAGTGCGAGAAATGGCAAAAGATGGTAGGTTTAAGGTCGAAAAAATTAAGGGTGAAAACTACCAGCTATGGAAGATGTAGATGGAAGATTATCTGTATCAAAAATATTTGTACCTACCATTGAGCAGAAAGACAAAGAAGTTGACAAGTATGATAGACCCAGAATGGGATATTCTCGACAAATGGGCACTTGGAACAATATGGTTGTGCCTAGCAGCATTAGTAGCCCTTAATATTTCAAAGGAAACGACAACAGAGGGTTTAAGGTCGGCATTGGCCAAACTATACGAAAAACCCTCGGCCTCAAATAAAGTATTTCTTATGAAGTGTTTATTTAATATGAAGATGTCAGAAGGTGGATCTGTTGCTACTCATTTAAAGGAATTTAATACAGTTACCAGTCAGTTAAGTTCTATAGGGGTAACTTTTGATGATGAAGTTAGGGATCTATTATTTATGTGATCATTGCCAGAAAGTTGGAATGGTTTAGTTATGGCCATTAGTAACTCTTCCTCTGGATCTAGTACTTTAAAGTTTGATGATGTTGTCAGTGAAATCCTTAGCGAGGAAATGCGACGAAAAATCTTCGGTGAGACATCAAGTAATGCTTTGACTGCAGAGACTAGGGGAAGAAAAATGGAAAGAGGAAAGAGCCCAAAATATCACAGTAAGTCAAGGAAAGACAAATCCAAGTCCAGATCGGGGATGGTGTGCTAGAAATGCAGGAAGAAAGGACACTTGAAGAAAGATTGCAAGTCTCGGAAGGGAAAAGAAGGAGACACATAGCAAGAAAACAATCATGAAGCGAATGTGACAAGTGATGTGTTGCAATATGCTTTGATTCTTTCATTAGAAAATATTATTGATGCCTGGGTGGTAGATGAAGAGGCCTCATTTCATGCCACACCTGATAGGAAACATTTTTGTGATTATGTTCAAGGAGATTTTGGACAAGTTCGATTGGGTGATGATAAACCCTGTAAAATCATTGGAATGGGTACAGTTTTCATAAAATAATAGAATGGAAATCAATGGCTATTGAAGGAGGTAAGGCATGTTCCAGATCTAAAGAAAAATATTATTTCAACAGGGAAGTTGGAAGGTGAAGGCTGTGTGACTACTCTACAGATAAAACTTGGAAGGTCACTAAAGGAGCCCTGGTAATAGAAAAAGGAGAAAACATTGGTACATTGTATTTATGCAATGGGATTTCTAATTCTGTTATAACCTCTACAGGAGAAGAGATGGCATTGTGGCATCATAGGCTTGGGCACATGAATGAGAAGGGGATGTAGATTCTTCACTCAAGAAATTTGTTGCCAAGTTTGAAGCATGTTGATTTAAAATTCTGTGAGAATTGTGTTTATGGAAAATAGAAGAGAGTCGGATTCCTCAGAGTTGGGAAAGAAAAGAAGAGCAAAAAATTAGAGCTTGTGCATACATATGTATGGGGACCTGCTTAGGTATCATCTCTCGGTGGCTCTCGTTATTATGTTACTTTTATTGATGATGCAACCAGAAAAACCTGGATTTATTATATTCGAAATAAATCTGATGTATTTGATACTTTCAAGAAATGGAAAGCTTTGGTTGAAAATGAGACAGGAAAAAGGTTGAAGTGTCTCAGATCAGACAATGGAGGTGAATATCGCAACAAAGGGTTTGATAGGTATTGTTCAAAGAATGGAATTCACAGAGAGAAGATAATTCCAAGAACACCACAAGAAAATGGTGTGTCAGAAAGGATGAACAAGACTATAATGGAGCGTGCAAGGTGCATGAGATTGCATGTAGGATTGCCTTTACAATTTTGGGCAGATGTTGTAGATAATTTTGTTTATCTAATAAATAGAGGGCGTTCAATTTCCTTGGATGGTGGTATTCCAGAGGAGGCATGGATAGGTAAAAAGTTAAACTACTCATTTTTAAAGACTTTCGGTTGTGAAGCCTTTGTCCACATTAATAAATAAAATAGAACAAAGCTTTAGGCAAAATCAAAGAAATGTACCTTTATTGGATATGTTGTTAATGATTTTGGTTATCGCTTTTATGATTATGAAAAAAACGAAATCATTAGAAGCAGAGATGTCATATTCAATGAAAAGGTTTTGTATAATGAAAAGTTGCAGGAAAAGAAACAGGAAAAGAAAACAGAGAATATACAGTGCTTGATGAGATCACAGAAAAAGTGATGGTGCCTAAAAATCATAATGATCAACAACTAGAACAACAAAAAAAAGCACCTCAAACCCTTGAAAGTGGTGTTAGAAGATCTACCAAGATAACTAGACCCCTTGAATGATACTCTCCTTCATCATATTATGTATTGTTGACTGATTCTGGTGAACCAGAATGTTATGAGGAAGCAGTGCAGGTAGAAACTAGGAAGAAGTGGGAGCAAGCCATGAAAGAAGAGATGGAACCCTTAACACATAACCAGACTTGGGACTCAGTCAGGTTTCCTGCAGGTAAAACAAAATTGTAGAATAAATGGGTTTAAAGGTTGAATGAAGAAGATGGAGGTAGAAAAAGGTATAAAGCTAGACTTGTGTTGAAGGGGTTTGCACATAAAATGGCTATAGACTTTGATGAGATAATTTCTCCTGTTTTAAAATGACTTCAATCAAAACTATTTTAAGTCTATTAGTAGCTAAATATTTTCATCTTGAGCAGTTAGATGTAAAGACAACCTTTCTCCATGGGGATTTGGAGGAAGAGATATATATGCAGCAGCCACAAGGATATGAGGTAAAAGGGAAGGAGAAACTAGTGTGCAGGTTGAAGAAGAGCTTGTATGGCTTAAAACAGGCTCTAAGGCAGTGGTATCTAAAATTTGATAGGTTTATGTCTGAACAAGGTTATACTAGATGTCACTCTGATCATTGTGTTTATCTCAAAAGGAAAAATGATGGCAGCTATATTATATTGTTATTGTATGTAGATGACATGCTTGTTGCGGGTTCTAACATGCACAAAATAAATGTGCTCAAAAGAAAATTGGCAAAATCATTTGCAATGAAGGATATGGGTGCTGCAAAACAAATCCTTGGTATGAGAATAACTAGAGATGGGAAGAATCGAAAATTAACATTGTCTCAAAGTGAGTACATAGAAAATCTGTTGAAAAGATTTAATATGTAGAATGCAAAACCAGTTAGTATACCTTTGGCTAGCCATTTCAAACTAAGGAGGGGTGTCCCAAGACTCAGGAAGAAATGGCTTATATGTCTAAAGTTTCATATGGATTAGCAGTCGGAAGTTTAATGTACGCAGTGGTATGCACAAGGCCTGATATTGCACATGCAGTGGGAATTGTAAGTATTGTAAGTAAGTACATGAACAATCCAGGAAAAGAACATTGGATGGCTATGAAGTGGATTCTCATTTATTTGAGAGGTACCACAAATCAAGCATTATGCTTGGGTGGTTCAAACATTGCTCTACAGGGATATGTTGATGCAGATATGGCGAGTGATAGAGATAACAAGAGGAGCACAACAGAGTATGTGTTTACTATAGGTGGAATGTTGTCAATTAGGTCTCAAAACTATAAAGTGTTGTTGCACTTTCAACGACAGAAGTAGAGTATGTTGCTGCTACATAGGATAGTAAAGAAATGATTTGGTTACAAAGGTTTCTAGATGAATTGGGTAAGAAGCAAGAGTTGGGTAGGTTATACAGTGACAGCCAAAGTGCCATACATCTTGAAAATAACTTTGCATTTCATTCCAAGACTAAACATATACTTCTCAAGTACCATTTCATACGGTTGACATTGGAAGATGGACAATTGAATCTGGAAAAGATACACACTAGCTAGAATCCTGCAGATATGTTAACAAAAGTTGTAACGAGGGAGAAATTGAGATTCTGCTCAGTTTTAGTTGGTCTTCAAGTATGATGAACAAGATGAGAAACAACCAGGTCCAAAGTGGAGTCATTTTCCAGCAAATGAAGCAGCGGTGGAGTTGCTATAATCAGTCTCCAAGTGGGAGATTGTTGGGTGTGGAGCCCGATTATCTTCTTTATTCAGAGTTACCGCTACATTGGACCCCAGTTCGTAATGTAAAATGTACGCTGCAAGGGGGGTCCAGGGGGGGCGGCTGCGATCTTTGGGAGCCCCCCTGGTGGCAAATCGAAGGCAGCACCCCCGAAGCTAAAAATAGATGTAAAATTTCCTTGCAAATGTTGTAATTTCATAGTCAATATAGGTCATTCATTAGGAAGAGATCTGACGGTAGAAGTTATATTTAATTTAGAGTTTTTTTTCCATAGAAGGAAACCCCTTGCTATATATGAGGGAATTGTATTGCATCTATGTAGATCTGTACTCTGAGCGAGAAAGAGAGAGGAGATTGTGTGAGAGTGAAGAGGGAATTACAGTGGATCTATTGTAGGTTGTATCTCTTCATTTTGTTGGATAATATAAAAGGAAGGACTGGTTGTTTCTCTGTGGACATAGCCCAAATTGGGTGAACCACGTATATCTGTGTCTCTCTTGTTTTATGTGTTTTCTGTGTTTATATTTCTGCAATATATTTTATGTGTTCCATTGCTCTTTAATATATAATTTTCCAACACCCCATAACTACTAGCTCGTCTCGAGTCTCTTAAAGCTTAGTAAGGAACAGATCAATGTGCTCCACCTTCTGCATCTACATATATCTCATCTTCTATTCTAAGTACATATTCCATTTCTCAGAAGATCCCTGATATAGCGTCGATAAAGAATCCCACATATTCTTGGTATTGTCTCTACCAACAATGTGACACACTACATGATCCTTCACTTTGTGGAGGATCATTCTCTTGGTCTTTGCCATTTTTCCCTTGTAATTATTGAGTGGATCTATATCTGTGGGCTCAGCTACCACGTTGTCGATGTAGACCTTTAGAAAATGCTCATCTAGAAGGCACAACATCCTTGCCTTCCATATCACGTAGTTGGATGCATAATCCAACCTATCTTAATCCCTCAATCCACTGGTTGCCATCTCTGCAAATCAAAAAATTCAAATGACCTCCTCTCTCATGTTGCTACTCAGTAAATGAGAATTCGAATTCCCTGGCTGGGAATTTTGTGATGAATAAATTCCCTCAAGTGTCTCTCCTTTCTTCTGACATCTTTCTATCGAGCAACTACCTGCAGAAAACTCTATAACACCAGAAACCCCTCTTCGTTGAAGCTATTGCTATGCAACTCCTTCTGTTGTTGAAAATTTTCAATCTGGAAATCCTACCTCTTTGTCGACTCCCTCAGAGAGAGATTTACCACGAAAATCTTGCCCTCCTATCCTGAACTCTGCAATCCCTCTGGGGATTCGATTTGCTGCCTATGCAGCACTTCAACTTCCCTTCTTCCTTCAATGTTGGGCTATTCCAGTATTGTTCTCTTGTTTCACCTGTCTCTTTGATACCATGTGAGAATTTGGAAGTCCCAAATTTCTACTGCATCAACTGATTATGTTTCTTCTATTTGTTAATTACTGACAAACGTGTTTATTATTTCCTATAGTAAACACTGAAACTAATACATTGCAACCTTCACCATTTAAATAAAATGTGGAAACAAGAAACTGAATAACAAATCAATACACAACACATCTACATAGTTATTTTTGGATAAATGTCCCCAGAAAAACCTAATTTGGGAAAACTGGTGCAGCAGCTGAGGGTTTTATTATTATGCAGTAGTAATTTCTGAATACAATCTCTAGATGCCCTCGTGGCTATCCAATACAGAGAATATCATTTATAGAGAGATAAGTGAGATTGCCTCACACTATCATAGGAGACCCTGGTTGATCCAGGCACTGAATAACTTTCCCCTGGCTACCTCTGCATTGTCTATGTGCAGTCACTGCATTAGCCCAGCATCACATTGTCTAGGGTCTGCGTCACTCCTCTCGATTGATCGATTTTTCTATGATATTCTAACTTCTACTCTCCCGGTCTCACACCCTGGCTTCCAGCTATAGAAATCAATGCCTCCAAAAAAATTTGAATCTCCTCAAGGCTCTATGCTGCCTCTGCATGGCCCTGTGTTAGCCTCTTCTAGCTCAGTGCTACCTCTCTCGGGTCTATCTCTGCCTCCTCTGCTGAGTATTCCTGAATCAGGAGAAATCTCCAACTAGAACTATCCCTGCCTGTCACTGCAAAATCTCACTTCAAATTTCTCACTCGCAGTTGTTTTGCTTCATAAATTCAATCTTTTGAACTCTATTTGATGTGTACTCCAAGTGTCGATTGATGTCCTTCTTATAATCCTCCTATTGAGAACCAATGACCCATATTAGATTCTAATCAATGGATCAGATCATTTGGACTCAATCTCAATATTCTTCTAGAAGTTTCACCCATGGTTTAGATTAATACCCATTAATTATTTTAATTTCCTAAGTTTAGACTTAGGGACCCATTAAAAATAATTAATTGTTTAATAAAATTGTCTCAGGTGGAATTTCCGAAAACGATTTTGGGTATTGGAGAATGCATGTGTCTTAGCCTCCCTAGAAATTTTGAGACTTAGAGCACATCCGATGTTACCATAAATCAATATTCATCACCTTGGTAAAAATATTAAAATATCCTTTACCAGTGCCATGTAATGATATGATCTCGAAGGTGCATATACATATTTTTGATTATCTGTTAGATGTAACAAGTAGTTCAAGGGCATTTCAAGAAATAAAGGTTGAGACAAAGTACATTCTTATGAAGCAAATAAGGAAAAGTTGTGGTGAGGGATGACAGTTGCAAAATACAAGTGGATGAATCTACCAACATTGGAGGAAAATTAGCAGGTTATAAGGGGGCAATTTTAACAAATCCAATTTTTAAAACTATCAAAGGCACTTGGCAACAGGGTTCATTTTTAAGATTCGATGAACATATATTGGGTATTTTTTATCAAATCTAGATTCCAGGAAAAATATCAATAAGCCAATCAATTCCAGTTTTGAAGAAGAGGGATACAACTGGCAATCAAGGTTCATTTCCAAATGTTCAGGAAATTTTCATATTTTTAGTAGGTAGCTTCAACAACCTCCAGATTCTGACATAAAAGATCAACAGGATGAAGATTTAGGCAAATTTGTGACAAAAAAAGGAAACTAATTTCAAGAATAAAGAGAATAAATCAACAATCAGGGAGTTAATTCCCATATTTAGAGAAACAAGACTTTCAAACAACTCCAAATTTCCTGCAGTTTTTCAGAGATTTTATTTATTTATTAATTTTCATATTTGATTTTGTTTCCAGTAACCAAGTAATAGCTACTAGTTTGTAATTTCTATATATTGTTTCAATGTCAACGTAAAAGGGTTGGATTTTGATGCCAAAACCCTGCCATTTTTGTAAATACTTTTATTATAGGAATTTTAATTGAAGTATTATGGCTTTAGTTTCATGACAGAAATTGTTTCTCATGTATGGCTTTCCCTGTTATTCAATAATCTATTTCTGCATATGTTCGAGGTAACATAGTTGTTAGGGAAAGGCTAGGTTTGAGTATCAACCTCCCTGACAGACCGCTCATAAGTTATCATCTACACTGAGATTAGCTAATTGAACAGTGTGTTTAAATTAGCTCCTATGCATCATTTAATTATTGTCTTATGTCATCTCTTGAATGTATATTTGTTTGGATGTAGAATTCTTCTAAGTGAATCTACTATATTTGATTGATTACGTATTCAGTATGAATACTTAATTATATGATTTCTCTTATTTTCCTCCACCAAACTCTTTAAGCTATGTTTTTCTATTGGAACTAGATGTTGGCACTTTGATCAAGTTTCAGCAAAAGAGGGATTTATTTCTAAGTAGAGATTGGATATTCATCAGCAACCACCTACAACAAATAATAGATCTGGCCATTGTGTTTCAAAGTTTGTTGTCCAGTTACAATGATAAATGTTAAAAAAAGCCTCATAACACTTGAGGGAGCCCCCTCTGGTTTAAGGGCCAACTTCAACCTAAAGTTTGGTCGAGTTTGTTTCTCATCGTAGTTTTGCAGCGAAGAATTCCGTTCAATAAATAGATACAACATTTGGCGTCCCTGCCGGAGAGCGAAGTAATGAAGAAATATTTCCCCAGAGACGATGAAGACTAGATCTACTCTTTGCTGGTGAACAAGGAGTAGGAATTTGATATTGGTTGCAATTTCTTCACTTGGCGGCTCCACTTTGTTTATATAACGATTACACTCAGTTACCGATTCCACTACTTTGATATTTCAGTTGCATCCACTGATGTGATAGCTCAAAATTCATTTGATGATTGAATTTAGAAACATGTTTTTCTTCATCTTGACAGTAATAAAAAACTTCATGTTTTTACAGAGGATGCAGTTTTCCAAGTTCACCTATAAGTTTCAGTTTCCTATGGAGTTTATGTTTCATATTGTAAATATATTTCATATCTTCAGTTGCATGCAAGGTGGTCTGCCAATCAATCCAATCGTCACATGGTTGCATTGGAAGCATGACTACACCTAACAATGTTGATTTCTAGCTCAGTTAGATAGAGGCTGTGTAGGATTGAATTAGTAATTTTCAGAATTTAATATGTAGTGTGTGGTTTTCAAAATAAATAAATTTCAGTGTGGGGTAGATCATTCAGTTTGGTGTGCAGTTTATAAATGGGTTCTGTTTATGCATATTTCAGCAAATTGAGTTTTCAAAATAAAGCAATTTCAATATGCAGTATATGGATTGTTTAAATTTTAACGGTGTGAGTTTACAGTGTATGGATATAGGTGAAAAACATAACTCATCAATTTTTTATTATTATTCGGTGATGATTACATAACCCAATGGATTAAACATTCTGTTGATTTCTCAAATATATAAGTTCTTAGCATGCAGTAGTTTCAGTGTTGGAGTTACTTTTAGCAAAGGACTGGTATAGGTTGTTGGTTATAGGATTCAGATTGAAGTTGCAGATTGCAGTATTTTGATTTATATCAAATTGGGCAAAGCAGGTTTTAGGTCGAAAATGATTGATGGTTTTATGGTAGGACTCCATGCCAAACAGAATCAAGGAAACTGGTCTACTAGGTTCTCTACATCCCATAGGTGGGAACAGTCCCTAGATGGAGCCGTTGTTGTAACTTTTTCTGACACCTTTAAAAGTCACAAAAATTTTCAAAATATGCTAGTTTTTTTCCTGGAAAAATGCTCAAGCATATGCAAATTGTCGTACCTAAAAGGTGCATATACTATTTCTTGGGTTATTTTAAACAATAATTTTATATTATAAATGAGTCTAATTTTATAGAAACGTCAATTCTTATAAAATTATCATGCCTAATCTCCAAGTTATATAGTTATATTATATTTGGCGTTGAACACCAAACATCACAAGGCCAACGCACAAAATCAAGTATCAAGTCATAGTCAAGGAGATGGGTATATAAATGTGCGCTACACTTCAGATAACGATGAAAATATTACTATATATAAACACAGTTGAACTTATTCACCTCAATCATGTGGGATTTATCCCACAATGTAACAATAAAAAGTGAGCACCACAGTAACTTTTCATTGTTAAACAAAATTCCAAGGGTTAAAATACAAGTCGATATAGAAAACAAATGGAAGTCATCCATGCATCTAAATTTATGGGGTTCAAAGAGATCAATGCCAGATTCAAAAAAAAAGTTTCATTTGTTGAGAAATATTTCTTAGTGCCCACATTTTCCAATTGAAGCTTCCAAGGAACCAAATGCTAGTTATAACTGCAACCAGATGTTCACCCAAATATCGTTGATTGATAAATTTGTTAGAGCAAAGGATAAATACCATCCTTCATTTCCATGGTTGATTCACATTAGAAAACTGGAGTTTAGTTCAATGCATTCGGGAAACAAGGCAGGAGATAAAGGATGCCAGCGCATTGGTTACATTCATATGTACCTATGTATATAAAAATATCTGAGGATTTGGTGTTAACAATATGGGATGATTTTGATATATGGAACACAAAAATAAAACATGAACCAGACAATCCAATGCAATAAGTAGTCTAGCAAGAGGTTAAAGTTTGGTACACAAGACAAGGAAAGTTCCAAGACATGGGACAAAGGTCAAGCAATTTTTAATGGTGGGCATCGACGCTTATGGATTGATGGTCTGCATTCAATTGTGTGACCCATTTTCCTTTCGAAGTTTAAAAACTTGGGGGGGTCTACAATAGTTGTTTCCTAAAACCACCATTTATTACATGGCATATTTTGGTGAATTACAACACCCCCAGGCGAAAAACCACTTATCATGTGCCCCCCCCGGGCAGAAATCCACTTGTGGTTTCAAAGACAATGCAGAGGTTAATTCTACCATGTGGGTTTTAAGGTGGAAATAAGTTCCTTATGTGGCCATCTCTCAGATGCACAACATCTATATTCCCCATGAGAACGATAGCTACTGGAAAACCAAATGTCCATGATGAAATTAGAGTGATCATATTATTCCCTTATCCATAAAACTGTGGGGCGGACTATAGATCTCGGGAGCTATTTGTTTGATACTTTATAGAGGGGCTAACTTATGCATTACAAAAACATATGGCACATTTTTAGATGGTTATTTCTACTATAGTTGGAAAGTTTATTATATCATCATTGTTGGAAATAATACTGAGAGGGGGGGTGAATCAGTATTATCAGATCAATAATTTAATTTCCCAAACAGATTTGTATACGCTACTTCAGCTAAGTGAACTAGCATGTATACGTGACTGTACTTAAAGTAACCAGCGTATATGCAGAGAACTTTTGATTTACCCAATTTATCATGCATTGAACTTTAACCAGTATATCAGAGATTTATTAAACAGTGCAGTAAAAGCAAAATAAATCATCACACATAACCAACACACATGAACACTAAGATATAAGGTGGAAACCCAATGTGGGTGAAAACCACCTACTACTGTCGTCTTTGTCTTCTTTTAATAATAATAAAATCTGTTTAAAATGTTGTACTGGTGTAGACTTATACCAGTATGCAGGCTTCTACCTGCAGAAGGTTACAACCTTCTCTCATTCTCTAGCTTCTACTGGAAGGGAGCTACAACCCCCTAACTCTTGTACTAGTCGATATGATTACTAGTACGTAGGTGGCAACCTACAAAAGGCTACGACCTTCTTTCTTCCTCCAAGGACAATGATTCATAAATTTTCAAACTGGATCCATCAACAACATCATAACTGCAATTCAATCATCAAATACATTTGCATCAACCAATCACTTTCTGAATCAACCACAACTGAATTAATCAATCACCTTAACAACCCATAGTTAAATCACAATCAATCTGATCATTCAAAACACTGTCACCAAAATACAGTAACCAGAACTAGAACCAGAACCCAGAACTCTACAACAGCAAACAGAAACAATTGAAACATACTTTATAAGGTATACGCTACTTCCATGTGTCGAACCTGCATGTATACGCACTTTTCTCAAAGCCAACCAGCGTATACATCTACAAATATTAATTCATAATTCTGCAACAATTATAGACTTTAGTTATACCCAGATCATAATATTTACAGAATAACACATGCTTCAGTATTCATATATAGACTATACATGATCAAACCACATAATGATTATTCATTTCAAGCCTTAAGATCCCAATCCATCATTAGATCTTATCCCTCATCAACCGCTAAGGTTCATCCTTGGTTCAAATCAAGCACAGCACCATAAGCCAATAACCTGCATACTAGATCTCACACTTCATTAGATATTCAATACTTGCACACCTGGCCTAATGATCTTCTCCTCCTTTTATAGTTTTAGGCCTTTCTCAATACCATAGACCAAAACCACTTAGGACCAATACCTTGAACCAAATACCTAGGGTCAATACCTTGGACCAATACCATGGATCGCAATACCATGGACCAAATACCTCGGATCAAAAACTTAGTTTTCCAAGGTATACACGATTTTCCTTCTATGAAAGCGCATGTGTATGTATATGCTACTTGTGGTCAGTGAACCTGCGTGTATACGCAACTTGGTCAAAGTGAACCTACGTATACCTCTCTTTCTTCATTCTATGAAGTCTGATCTATAATTCTTTGTTGTTAACCTGTTGTACTGTGATCTTTCACCTGAGTGAGTTGCCATCAAGGACAACACCTATATCATAATGCCAACAATCGTCAACAACAACAACCATTTCATTTTCTCAGAGAATGCAACTATGGGAACAAAGCTAAAACCATTATATTTTTTTATACCTGTAATACATCTGTGATAAATTCCTAAGATGGATGTCTTTCATGAGAGGTAATGATGTGGGACTTGCATGATAGAGACCGAGGAGGTTTTGAAAGAAGTCTTTCAAAGGTCATGGGATTGTTAGTTAATCAATGAAAATATTTGAGATGAAGTTCATATTAATTTCAACATGATTGGATAGTTAGATGTTGGTTTGGTTTCTAGGAAGGTGATCGGATTCTACTTGTGCCTGCTATTGACATTCAGGCTATTCCTCCAAACAAATGAAGCGATGGAAATAATGTATTACACTTCGATTGCAAGAATTAATTGGTAGATATAGTAAAACTGGAGGACAAAGAAATTTTGAGAACATTTTATTCCTTAACAAAAGAAGTAGTTTCTTTGGTTTCAATGCATAATGTACGAGCAGGTTCTATAGTGACAACTTTTGAAGACATTCAGTGAAAATCAAAACACTCGAACATAATCAAAATCTTTTGGGTTTACAGTTTATGAAACCCAAATAAAAAGAATGAGTTTAGATTTTGTTGCTAAGCATTCATGGAATGTGAAAGATCTCATGTCAACTCTGAAAATTTTGAGGAATTTTAACATGATCAGAAACAATTTAATAAATTTAGTTGTCTTTGCCTTGGTAAAAATATTAAAATACCCTTTACCATTGCCATGTAATGATATGATCTCAAAGGTGGCATATACATGTTTTCGATTATAGATGGAACAAGTAGATTGGGGACATTTCAAGAAATAAAGGTCGAGACAAAGTACATTCTTGTGGAGAAAATAAGGAAAAGTTGTGGTGAGGGATGATATTTGAAAAATACAAGTGAAGGAACCGACCAGCATTGGAGGAAAATTAGTGGGTTATAAGGGGGAAGTTTTAAAAAATCAATTTTTTAAAACAATCAAAGGCACTTGGCAGCAGGGTTCATTTTTAAGATTCGATGAAAATATATAGGGTTTTTTAATCAAATCTAGATTCCAAGAAAAATATCAGTAAGCCAATCAATTCCAGTTTTGAAGGAGAGGGATACAACTCGCAATCAAGGTTCGTTTCCAAATTTTGGGGAAATTTCTAGATTTTTAGTAGGTAGCTTCAACAACCTCCATATTATGAGGTAAAATATCAATAGGCAGAAGATGAAGGCAGATTTGTGACAAAATGGGAAACCATTTTCAAGAATAAAGGAAATCAATCAACAATCAATGAGCTAATTCCCAAATTTAGAGGCACAAGACTTTCAAACAACTCCAAATTTCCTGCAGTTTTTCAGAGATTTTATTTGTTTTTAATTTTTATATTTGATTTTATTTCCATAAACCTAGGAATAACTACTAGTTTGTAATTTATATATATTGTTTTAATTTCAATGTAAAAGTGTTAGCTTTTGATGCCAAAACCCTGCCATTTTTGTAAATACTTTTATTACAAGAATTTTAATTGAAGTATTGTGGCTTTAGTTTCATGATAGATATTGTTTCTCATGTATGCACTTCCCTGATATTCCATAATATATTTCTTCATATGTTCAAGGTAACATAGAAGTTAGGGCAAGGCTAGGTTTTAGTATCAACCTCCCTGACAACCAGCTGCAAAGTTATCATCTACACTGAGATTAGCTAATTGAACAGTCTATTTAAATTAGCTCCTCTGCATCATTTAATTGTTGTCTTTTGTTTGTTTAAATTAGCTCCACGAATATACTATATTTGATTGATTAAGTATTTAATACGAATACTTAATTATATGATTTCTCTTATTTTCCTCAACCAAACTCTTTAAGCTATTTTTTTCTGTCGAAACTAGATGTTGGCACTTTGATCAAGCTTCAACAAGAGAGGGATTTATTTTTGAGCAGAGATTAGATATTCATCAACAACCACCTACAACAAATATTACATCTGGCCATTGTGTTTCAAAGTTTGTTGTCTAGTGACAGTGAACAACGTTAAAAAATCCTAATAACACTTGAGGAAACCCCCTCTGATTTAAGGGCCAACTTGAACCTAAAGTTTGGTCGAGTTGGTTTCTCATCGCAGTTTCGCAGCCAAGAATTTCCTTCGAGAAATAGATACAACAGAGCTTAAGTGTTGGTCTTTAAAGGAAGAAAGGGAAGCCAAGAGGGCTAGTAGTTGTGCCCTAATTCACAGTGTTGCAGAGGTCATCTTCATTAGAAAGAGGTTAGTCTCCATAGCCCTAAGTTTTGTCTTCATTGGTGCAACAGAGAGGCAGAAGTGGGTTGCATTGTGAATAACCTATGTGTTGGAATCTTTGGTGGACTAAGGAGTAGCTCGAGGGAAGATTGAGTTTGGAAAATGTTTAATGACCTAAAGGAGCAGTGTTCATTGATATTGGTAGATTGAGGAGCCTCATAATAGAATGCAAAGGACAACCAAAAGTGTTCAAGGTACATGGAATGAAAGAATTATGGATGCACACAAATAAAAGTAGGTTAATTGTACTTTGTTCAACGTAGATTGGTTATCATATTTGTTGTTGATACCAATCCCTAGTTGTCTTGTATCAAGGTTGATTGTAAGGGCCATGATCCCTAGTACAGGAGCCCTAAACTGTTGTATTAAATATTTGTAATATAATGAAGTTGGGTTGAAAATTTGCGTATTGTGTACTAGTTGATTCATTGTTGTGTTTATTCCATTGTGAAAAGTAGAAGTGTTATGGAGTTTGAGTGTGTTTTCATTTGAACTTTTAAGATCAAAACCAAATTATTGAGTGTCATAGAAATTCAACATGGTATCAGAGCCGCTTTGAAGGGCCAATGAAGAAAAGTGTGTACAACACAACATACAACACAAGAGGGAGTTGGTTCCATTGTTGTTGGACGACTATGAGGACATGTTGGATGGGTAGTATAACTATAGTTCATGGAAGGAAAGAAATAATTTGTTCTTGATGGTGAACATGATCTTAATGTTCTTAACAAGGAGATTAAGAAACCAACTAACCCTAAGGAGTTATAAGTATATGAGGAGTTAGATACAAAGGCCAAGTTAATCATCCTAGATGTTGTTAAGGATCATTTGATACCTCATTTGTTTGGGAAGAGTAGTGCCCATGAGATGTGGAAATTTCTTCAAGATCTGTTACAAAACAAGAACGATAACTGACTATTGATATCAAAGGACAAGTTGAAGAGAACCAAGATGTTAGATGGAGAAGTAGTGGCACCATATCTGACAATATTGTTTGAGGTTCAAGATGGGATTTCTGCCATTGGTGAGACTGTTATAGGTTCTGAGGTGCTGAGGATTTCTTTGAAAGGTCTTAACGAGGACTAGAAGCCCTTAGTCAAAGGGATCATCGCTAGATTGAAGTTTTCAAACTGGAACAGGTTGTGGGGTGACTTCATTCAGGAGGAACTCTAAGATGAGGACCTTCACCCCAAGAAGAATTTTGTTGAAGAAATCATGGTTCTTGTAGGGAGAATGAAGGGAAATCCAAAGAATGACTTGAGTAATCTAAAATGTTTCAAATTTGGTGAATATGGTAATTATTTGATGAAGTGTGCAAAGAAGAATAAGGGAGATAATGAGAAGAAGAAGGGGAAGGAGGTAGCAAGTGTCGCAACTTATTTTGAGTTGGATGAACTCGCAAGAAGATTGGAGATTGAAGTTTTTTCTCTACTATCTCATTTCTCTAAGGTTTCCATTGACGAGACTACACAGTATGTAGGCAGTGGTGCGTCAAATCATATGATAGGTTCACATCATGTTTTTGAGACTCTAACTGAGTGGCACTTGAAGTTACACATGATCGTGTTGGGTGCAGGAATTACACTTAAGCAAACTCCTCAACACTTAATTTGTCAACCTGGGGGATCCGTAAACTTAGTGAAGAAGCACAGGCAATGCCAGAGATGGTATGAATCTTCCTAATATAAATCCCTACTTTCTTTAAAGGGAAGATTGCATAATCAAATTAAAAAGAGAAAAAGGCAACTTGAACCATCAAAATAATCTAAGACTGGAACAAGGAAGAAAGCATTTGCAAGAGGGAATTAAAGATAAAGGGAAATCACTCTAGCTAATTATTGTTTAATTACTGAGTGTGTGTTTTTCTTTAGCAGAGACACTTAGCAGTCTCATCATATGGGCTCTTAAACCTACTCCTTTAGAGATTTCCTTCTTGCACTAATCTATCCTGTACTATTGCAATCTGCTTGCACTAGTGCAGGAACATAGATTTATGCAGAAGGTATAAATGGTGTCTTTACTAAAGGCTTTTTACTTCCTGCAAGGGTATGAACTTTTCCAAGTTCAAAGCACTCAGACCCAAGGCAAGAAACTAGTTCTTGCACCGGATCAGAGCTTCCAACATTTAGCATTTAATTCTTAAAATGAGTGCTTAATTATTGCAAGTTCTATTATATTGTTAAATCAAATTGCACACATAAAAAGTGAATGTTTCTGATCTTGACAGAGTGCAGGAATAAAGAAACAATCAATATACATTTATCTGTCATAAGCATTGAATGAAAGAAAGAAGATTGCGAGAAGTAGACTAAGAAGGCTTGCTACATCACACCAACATGCACTGGTGCAGGTTCATTTCCCCTGCTTCGACCAGGTGGGGAAAACCAATCAAACAGAATTGCAAAAAAGGAGATATCACACCAATCTGCACTAGTGCAGGGTTATTTATCCTGCTTGGACCAAGTAGGGAAAACCAATCAAACAAAATTGCAGAAAAGGAGATATCACACCAACATGCACTGGTGCAGGGTTATTTCTCCTGCTTGGACCAGGCGGAGGAAAACCAATCTGAAATCAAGTGCAGGAAAGGAAATTTATATACACAAAATGGATCCGCTTTCACTCAGACAGGAATGCATGTGCTTAAAATTAAATCACACTTGACAATGTAAACACAAATTACAAGAGAACGGAAAATGGGGTAAACGTGTTGGGTTGGCTAATGTTGCTTAGTACCTTAATCAATTCATCAACTCAAATACAGAAACGCAATTTGTGAAACATGAGGTGGAGCTCCCTTTTATTAATTCACTGTGGCAAGTACATACATTAATACATCGTCCAGGCAAGATTCAGGCGATAACAAAATACGGCAACATATTACTGCCTCTCTGGCTATGTCTCTGTTCTATCAAAAAATTCCCTTAGTCCTATTTACATTCTACATTATATAGATCTTTGGCCAAAAGAAAAAATAGATCATTCAACTGATTACATAACCAAACACAGAATTTAGCTTTTCTGCCTTCAAAATTAGATAGTTAGCAAAACTAGTCTTAGCTAATCTCCAGCTTTCGTTCTTCACAGATTCAATCTTGGTTGCCTTTGGATTGATCTTTTTGTCGTGGTTGAAGCTGCTCAAAACGAGGTGGTGATCAAGGAGGTTCAGATCTGCTGCAAGGATTTGTTGTGCTGGAAACGGTGCAAGATTCGATCCTGCACTAGGATCAGCGGTCACGGTAAGCACTCTAACTACCAAATAAACATTGGAGATATCGATAAGTTACAAAGAGTGATTAAAAGAAAGAAATCATGTAATAAATGATTAATTAATGCTAAGTTCAATTAAAAGTATCAAAAATAAAGTTGATATGAAATATGTCACCGTGCTTGGACTGGTGCAAGATGAGGGTGTATAAAAGAGGTAAAACAGTGGTAAATGGTTATGGTTTAGGAAGGAGAAAATGGAAAAAAGAGAGAAAATTAGGGGGTTAACATCCTCCCATCCCTAAGGGTTGTGTGTCCTCACACAACTCTTTACCTTTGCAAAAAACCTTCAAATTTTGAGCATTCCAGCTCAATCCTGATCTGACATACTGACATCGCCTACAATGTTTCAGAGTTCTTCTTTCTAATGTTCTTTAGTTTCTTTATCACCTTTTTAAGTCGCTTGAAGCATCACATAGCTAGGTACTTCCAAACTCTAACTTCTCTTTTCTTTTTCTGGATCTCCTCAGTTAATTCTTCTTTACTATGTTCTTTATCCTCCTGTGCTTTAGCTATGAGTTGTTCTAAGTTCTGCACTTGAAGCTCTAGTTCAACTATTCGAGCAGCAGGAGTCACCAAGTCTTCTTCTTCTTTTGTCTCGATAGGAGTTGTGTCTTCCTCAAGGACCTCAGTATCCCTCATGGTTACATTAGGAAATTCTTCTTCTTCTGGTTCTTCTTCTTACACTGGTGCAGAAGGGGATTCAACTTCTTGTGGGAACTGTGGTTCTTTTCCTGCACCAGATTCTTCATTCTTTTTTCGGGACCTTTTAATGAAATCAGCCAACAGAGTGTAATCTTCGACCTCTACAAATTTTACTACGTCCGCAAGGACTGACAGGTTGTCTTCTTCGGGGGTCTGTGCCTATACTGGTGGCATAGAAGGAGTCTCTTCAACAGGTGCACTAGTTGTCTTTTTATTTGTAGATGGGGTCCTTTCTTCTTTTGATTTTTCAGGTCGTTTCCTTTTTGCAATGGTGCAAGAAGGACTCCCCTTTACATTCTTACTCGGACCCTTACTTGTGCTGGTGGGGTCCTCTATCTCCTTTTCAGCAGCTGTCTTTTTATGTAGTTTTTTAACAGCACCTCCTAGTTCATGCCTTTAACTTCTAATTGTTTTTGGACCAAAATCTTTATCAGGCCATGGTGATATAACTTCTTATCGGCCTAGTCTACTCATCTATCTCGCACACCCTTAGCCATTTTTTCCAAGCTCTTAAGAAAAAAAGGGGTAAATTAAGCCTCCACTGAATGTGTCGGGCGGCTTCGAAATGCTGCAACATCCTAAAATGGTACACAAAAGTGCAGGTGCACCTTCCCTCACAGGTTACGAATTTTTGTAGCGTGAAAAGGAGGTCCTGCCACTGTCCAAGTAGGGCACTGCGCGGAACTTCTTCCTTCCAATCTAGCTTCATCTTCTTGTCGATGATGAAACACTACCATCGCTTCCTTTCTAGTTTTTTATTTTTAAACCACTGCTCACTAGTATTTTCCAAGCCTACCACTGCTACTATAAACTCTTCCGTAACCTCAAATTTTAGAGGCCCAAATTTTACTCGACCATTTCTGAAACTTCTGACAAACTGTAAGGCCACTTCACTGTTGTGCCCGTCAAACTTTGCAAGAATTGAAGAAAGCCTGAGTCTCGCAATAGTGTAAGACTATTGCAATACTCAGCAGCCTGTTCTACTACTGAGAGACGAAGGTTCGCTTCGAACAGACGACATCGCTGCTTAATGGTTATGAACAGTCGAGAATTTACATGCAATAACGGAAAATTGGTTCTTATAGATAGGGATCCAACCATCCACCACCCCTTCCATCTTATCACCCATTCATTCCACTGAAACAGTCGTGGATGCGCGGCATCTTTGAGATCATGCTGGGTTAGTACTTGCGGCAGTGTTTTAACGTCTAGGTGAGGTAATCATTATGAGTGAAGGACATCCAGGATTATGGCGGAAAGGGGCAATTATATCCAAGCAATGGTTAAACACTTCCGCACTCCTTCATAATTCAAAAATAACTTAACATTTATTATAAAATAATCATGATTCTTAACTTAAAAACACCTTGTACTTTAAATCATTTTCTCCTAGTTAGTATGATAGCACAAGTACTCATCGACTAAGTGAAAGGACTTCTTACAAACTTTCATGATGACCACTTCCTATGACGTATGCTATAAAAATAACAAATTGTACTATATTTCTGACGGGGTGTATGCTTGCACCAATCTACTTGCACCGCTTAAACTATGTTATTCTGTTGGTACCAATATGCTTGCATTATTATATAGGACAACATGCTTGCACTAGTGCAAGCATAATATCTAAAAAAAAAGAACAGGGAATTTAAGTAAAATATAGGTTGGACTTCCAACACGGCTTCCTCAATTTATATTGTAAATTTGCTTCACCCTTTCTTGATGCTTCAAAGCATATCCTTTTGCTCCTTGTGCGTGAGATCCTACAATGAATTCATGAGGCAACAAAGAAGTGGGAAAAGGGAAATTTCAGAATGGGAAGGAATTCTATTACAGGGATTCCAGGAATAGTACCACAAGAGGGGATAAACGGAAGTGGGATAGGGAAAAAATTCAAGGGTAAAGTGGGGATTTTACGAAACGGACAAGGTAAATTCAGAAGAATATGGGAAGTTTAATCATTATGGGATTGAAGAAGAAAAATTAAGGGAATATTACAAAAGTGGAATATGAAGAAAGACAGAAAATGTTCTGGAAGGTTTGCCTGCACTGGTGCAAGAAAAATAACTGCAGTGAAAATTAAGCGTTACTTGAATAAAAATATCCATGCTAATTACCCCAATTGTATAAAGGTTGGTTCTGTTGAACCTACTTTTACTTGGTGGTCATTAGCATATCTAAAGATCAAGCAACATTCTCTTTTTATTAGAAATTTTTTATCTTCCTGCCAGCAAGCTGATTTTCAGGTTGATCCTTCTGCAATCATGTCAGCGAACTGATTTTCATAATTACAGGAAAATGTTTTTTATTTACTTTTTTTGTATTATTTTTTTTAAGAAGAAGAAGAATTCATGTTTTCAAAAGGTTGGTATTACCATTCACCACTACCATCCCAAATTGTTGTTGCACTTGCTGTGTAAAACCTTTCTTGGCAAGTGGCTGAAAATACTTCTTTAATCTATGTCCATTTACCAAGAATATTGAGTTTTATCCATCAATAGTTTTAACTTCTATTGCTCCATTCTCGAATACTCGGATCACTTCATAAGGTCCTATCCAACGTGTATGGAATTTCCCCTTAAAAATTTTAAATCTAGAATCATAAAGGAGCACCCAATCACCTGGTTGGAATTTCTTTTTCTGAATAGACTTGTCATGCCACCTTTTGCTTTGTTGTTGAATTAGTATGTTCTATTGAACAATATCCCTACAAAATTCATTTAACTCATTTAATTGGAGAAGACATTGTTGTTGTGCCTCATAGAGATCTAGTCCTAATTGAACTATAGATCTGAAAGTTTTGATCTGGAATTCAATTGGTAATATAACCTGTTTTCCATATAGCAGCTCATATGGTGTATATCCCGTGCTATTTCTCCAAGTGGTTCTATATGCCCACAAATATTCTGGTAATCTTTCAGCCCAGTCTTTCTGATGCATATTTACTGTCTTTGTAAGAATGGACTCGATCACTTTGTTTGTGGATTCCACATGGCTATTTACTTGTGGGTGATACGGCATGGATTTCCTGTGTCGAATCTTGTATTGCTCCATCACACCCTGTACCAAATTAGAAATAAAATGCAGGCCATTGTCAGAAACAATTTCTCTAGGCACACCAAATCTAGTAAATATTTCAATAAAAATAAAACCAACAACAACTTTTTTTGTAGCAAAGGAAACAGCTTTAGCTTCTACCCATTTTGTAACAAAATCTGTACAAACCAAAATATGCTTTTTACTTAATGATGTTGGATTTATTGGCCCTATAAAATCAATAGCCCATTTTTCAAATAGCTCAATCATAACTTGGGGGCATAAAGGCATTTCATTTGTTTGATTAGGCTAGCCCATTTGTTGACAGTTATCACATCGCCTGACATACTGTTTGGCATCCTTAAACAAGGAAGGCCAAAAGTAACCAGCACACAATATTTTATATGCATTCCACTTATCAGCGAAGTGGCCTACACAAGGTTCATCATGAGCAGATTTCAATATATCAAAAACTTCCTCCTCCCTTACACACCTACGGATAATCAAATCTAGACCAGTTTAAAAGAGATCTCCTTGAATCCAAGAGTATGCAGCACTTTTCTAAAGAATATTCCACTTTTCACGAGCGGACAAGTGGGGTGGTGTTTTCCTAGTAACCAAGTAATTAGCAATGTCAGCAAACCACGAAGAATCTGTTGACATAGACAAAATATGTTCATCCGGAAAATCATCATTAACATGAGTTGCTTCACCGGGATTATCTAATCTAGAAAGAAAATTTGCTACAACATTAGATTTTCCTGATCTATCAACAGTAGTAATATTAAATTCATGTAGCAATAGTAACCACCTAGTCACTCTACCGCTAGTCAATGGTTTATTCATCAAATATTTAATCGCAGAATGATCAGTATGTACAAATACTTCATATCCTATAATATAGTTCCTGAACTTATTAATTGCAAAAATTACAGCTAGAAACTCTTTCTCTGTAACTGTATAATTTAATTCAACGGAAGACAAATTCTTACTAATATAATAAATAGCATAGGATTGCTTATTTTCCTCTTGTCCTAAAGCTGCACCAATAGCCAAATCTGAAGCATCAGAGGAAATGTGAAAAGGCAGGAACCAGTTAGGACATCTCAAAACTGGTGCATGTACTAACTTTTCCTTCAATGTTTCAAAAGACTGTTGGCAAGTTGTGGTCCAAGAAAATTCACTATCCTTAGCTAGAAGTCAGAAAAGAGGGGCAGCTATCTTAGAAAAATTTTCAATGAATCTTCTATAGTAACCAGCATGTCCTAAAAAACCTCTTACTTCCCTTTGAGTTTTGGGTGTAGGACGATGCAAAATGATTTCAATCTTTGTTGGATCAACCTGGATACCTTTACTAGAAATAAAATGGTCAAGTACCACTTCCACTTTGCACATTAATCTACATTTCTTATCACTCAAGCTGAGATGGGCTTCCTGACAACGAAGAAATACTTTCTCTAGATTTTTGAGAGCTTCCTTAAAAGAATCACCAAACACAGAAAAGTCATCCATATAAATTTCTACAAATTTTAGATTAGCAAAAATGGCCAAGACTACCCTATGAAAGGTAGTTGAGGCATTACATAAACCAAAGGGAAGCACTTTATAAGCAATTGTACCCCATGGACATGTAAAAGTAGTTTTATCCTGATCTTCAGGTGCAATCTGTGTCTGGTTATAGCCACTGAAGCCATCCAAAAAGGAAAAATATTTCTTTCCTGTAAGGGTATCAAGCACCTGGTCAATGAAAGCGAGAGGGAAATAATTTGTGAAAGTGGCTTTGTTTAATTCTCAATAATCAATACAAATACGCCATCTACCATCTTTCTTAGGTACTAGCACTAATGGAGAGACCCGTTGACTATTGGAAATAGGATAGATAAAACCGGCATCCAAGAGTTTATGTACCTCTTCCTTCATAATATCTCTTAGAGCTGGATTCATTCGCCTTTGGGGTTGTCGGACAGGTCGGGTCCCTTCCTGAATATATATATGACGTGTACAAGTTTTAAGAGGAATACCCTTCATATCTTCATAGCCCCAAGCAAAGGCACTAAGATGGTTTTGCAACAAATTCACAAGTTGCTCCTACTAAGATGAGTCCAAATATGAACTAATATGCAAGGATTTACCAGGGCTAATCTCAACAAGAGTAGTATCAGGCTCAGGAATGCTCAAGGGAGTGGTCAAATGCAGTGGTATAGAAGAATGAGAATCATGATTATCTTGAAAATCTAAGCTGAAAATCTAGCTCAATGGCTCAAAATTAGGCATAGTGTCTAGATTATTCAGGAAATATTGAATCTCATATTCTTGTGAAGACCCAGTATAATGATGGATAAGGGAAATGAGATGAGTCTCCTCATCACTGCTTTGATCCAACCATAAAGCATCTCAAAGATCCTGAATGGATCTGGCATGGGGGGTATAAGGTAACTTTCTTCCTAGAATCTCCATACGAAATATACATATCACCGGAATGACATCCAATATATGCATCTGTTGTAGCAAGCCATGGTCAACCCAAGATCAAGGGATGTCTTCCTACTGGGTTCTTTGGCTGAAGCACAATGAAATCATTAGGATATTCCCAAGAATCTAATGAGATGGTCACATCACACAATACTCCTTCTGAATTAATTTTAGATCTATCTGCTACTTCAAGCACAGTGGGAGTAGGGAGAAGATGAGATAATTGAAGTTGATCCATGGTTTGCTTAGTCATGACATTAATGGTTGTCCCCAGGTCTATAAGAACATAAGAGACAAGGACATTACCAATCTGAACTGAGACAACAGGGTTTGTGGGATCAGTATATTTTTCCATAGACACACATCCCGTCATCAACTCTGCTGCCCTACCAACAAATTGAATGGTTTGGGGTTCCAATCTCTTCCTCCCGGGTTTCTTGAGACAAAGTTCCTTAATAATCTTGGTACAAATGGGAATCTCTTTGATGGCTTGAAGCAAAGGTATCTTAATGAAAATATTCCGAAGCTCTGATGCCAATCTAGTCTCAGAAATAGGCTCACTTCTTTCCATTACTAGCCTCTCTGGGAAGGGAGGCTGGTTAGAAGAAGATGGCAAGGATTCAGAGGATAAGGGCTACTTAGTGATAGATTTTGGAGAATGGTTAAGAGTTTCCTATTCTCCTTTCTTCTCAATAATCACTATAGGTTGCTTCTGATTTTCTGATGTTACAATCCTTCCCGACCAATTGAATATCATGAACCCCAACTGGAATAGACTAGTACTCGAATGGTAAAGGTGGGTTTGTTACATAGATCATTTGCACTGATTTATTATTGTTAGGATTGGTCATAGGTTGAGCAGGCAACTGAGGAGGTCGAAAAGGTGGAGGTAAAGGCAACAGTGGAGTAGACTGACTCGGAAGTTGAGGCATTGAATAAGGTGTATGCGTAGATGGATATGACTGCATAGGTGGCTGGTAGGAATATGGAGAATGATTTGGCCCTCTCCAACCTTGTTGCCATGGTTGAGAAGGTTTCCCATGCTGATATTGATTCCCATACTGCCACTGTTGATTAGAGTTAGGATAAGAATATGCATGTGAATTATAACCAAAATAGTGTGGAGAAAATTCAGGAGCCATACCTGCACCTACCTGAGGTCAATTTCTTCTTACTCCCATAACATACAAGTATTCAACTTCAGGTTGCCCCCCTGTAAATACAGCTTTAAGTCCTGGTATAGAGGGACATTTTATGTGACGTGGTCTTTTGCACAAATAGCACACTTATTAGTTTCTTTCAAATTAAGAGGACACTCTTTAGGAGGATGCTTGTCTCTACATTTAGGATAGAAAATACATAATGACTCTTGTTCCTTCATGAGTTTTTGCTGAAATTTTAAAGAGTCCAACTATTTGGTAACAGTATTCATTATATCAATTTTCATGTTTTTCGTTTTATTTTCTAGACCAATAATCATAGCATCAGTAGATTCAATTTTTCTATTTCTATTTCGAGTTCCTCTACCAGATCTATACTGATTTCTTGAAAATTTCCTACATAATTCACAAATTTGTTCAAAAGTTTGCTGAGAAATATGACCTTGTCCTAACATATTTAAATTATTTCTAGCATTATCAGTAAGTCCTCTTAAGAACAAGGTTCTAATAGTACTGGGATCAAGCTTAAGTTCCGACCTTTGTAAAAGATACATAAATACTTATAGGTAATCTTCAAGAGTTTGTATGATTGTAAAAATCTCATCCTACATGTCCCGAGTTTTGCAATATTCTTGATATTTAGACAAAAACACTCTCCTCATTTGATCCCGAGAGGTTATATTGTTTCCTCCTAACCCAATAAACCAGTGTAGAGCTGAGTCCTTGAGAGTAACAGGAAATAATCTTAACTTTTGAGCATCAGTTGAATAATCATAACTCCTACACAGAATATCAAACTCGAATAGAAAAGAGTCAGGATCTTCATGAACTTTACCATGGAAATTAGGGAGAGCTGATGGTGGAATATTCTTCATTTGTGCCACAGTATCAGGGTCCACAATTGGAAACACAAAAGTGGATTGTTCTCCAGTTACCTGGTTTTCACCAGTCCCTTCCACATGATATTCATGGTCCGCCATAGTTTCCCTTTTACTTGAACCGCTCTCAACAGGCTGAACCACACCTGAGTTGTTGTCACCAGAATCCACATGGACTGTTCCTACGTGATGGATTTGAATTGGATTAGGCTTCCTGCTTACAGAAGGAGACCCAATATGAAAATTGTTTTTAGAATTCTTTCGACCCTTAGTGGGCTTCGAACCCTTACCTTTTCTAGCCATTCATTTCAAAAAATAAAGAAAAATAACAAATAACTTCTAATAAAAAATGTTGTCATAAATCAATTAACACCAGTAAAATTCCTTCAAAGAATATTTTCCAAAATGTTGGGTGCAGGAATTACACTTAAGCAAACTCCTCAAAACTTAATTTGTCAACTCGGGGGATTCGTAAACTTAGAGACGAAGCACAAGCAATGCCAGACATGGTACGAATCTTCCTAATATAAATCCCTACTTTCTTTAAAGGGAAGATTGCATAATCAAATTAAAAAGACAAAAATGCAACTTGAACCATCAAAATAATCTAAGACTAGAACAAGGAAGAATGCATTTGCAAGAGGGAATTAAAGATAAAGGGAAATCACTCTAGCTAATTATTGTTTAAATACTGAGTGTGTGTTTTTCTTTAGCAGAGACACTTAGCAGTCTCATCAGATGGGCCCTTGAACCTGTTCCTTTAGAGATTTCCTTCTTGCACTAATCTGTCCTGTACTATCGCAGTCTGCTTTCACTAGTGCAGGAACAGAGATTTATGCAGAAGGTATAAATGGTGTCTTTACTAAAGGCTTTTTACTTCTTGTAAGGGCTTAAACTTTTCTAGGTTCAAAGCACTCAGACCCCGTGGCAAGAAACTAGTTCTTGCACCAAATCAAAGCTTCCTACATTTAGCATTTAATTGTTAAAATGAGTGCTTAATTATTGCAAGTGATATTATACTGTTAAATCAAATTTCACACATACAAAGTGAATGTTACTGATCTTGACAGAGTGCGGGAATAAAGAAACAATCAATATACATTTATCCTATCATAAGCATTGAATGAAAGAAATAATATTGCGGGAAGTAGACTAAGAAGGCTTGTTGCATCACACCAACGTGCACTGGTGCAGGTTCATTTCTCCTGCTTGCACCAGGCAGGGAAAACCAATCAAACAGAGTTGCAGAAAAGGAGATATCACACCAACATGCACTGGTGCAGGGTTATCTCTCATGCTTGGACCAGGCGGGGAAAACCAATCAAACAGAATTGCAGAAAAGGAGATATCACACCAACATGCACTGGTGCAGGTTTATTTCTCCTGCTTGGACCAGGTGGAGGAAAACCAATCTGAAATCAAGTGCAGGGAAGGAAATCTATCTACTTCACACAATGGATCCACTTTCACTCAAACAGGAATGCATGTGCTTAAAATTGAATCACACTTGACAATGTAAACACAAATTACAGGAAAATGGAAAATGGGGTAAACGTGCTGGGTTGGTTGGGCCCTAACCAACCACCGCATTTCCCCTTTAAATAAAAACGTTGCTCAGTGTTGGACACCTAATCCTAAATGGGTTAGTGTGGAAGCTGAATAGACTAAGTAGTCCAAGAGACCTTGGGATGTGAATCCCAACGGTCACAACAATGTACTATAAATGTATATCTCATGTTAACAAAATATGAACTGCATGATTTATCTTTCATATTTCTCTCGCTCCCCATGTGTGTTTAACATGGTATCAGAGTAGGAGAATTCTGGTCCTGCTAATATTTGAGTCACTATTTGCTTGTGGCCTTTTGTTGTGTTTCTCTCACCAGAGCTATGCATTGACCATTAATGTTATGTGGGTCGTGAACTCTCGGTGATATCGTTGGTTGATTAATTCATGTGCTGGTGTTGAATTCGTTATATATTTGTGCTGGCATATGTATAATTTTTAGTGCGTTGAATGAATACCACAATGTGTGCGTTAAAAGTCTTGGCGCTTTGGCTCTGCCATCCCCGACATTCCTAACTCTGCAGGTCTCTATTTTTGGTCGCTGGCTGACCCGTCTGTCCATAAACGTTTATTGATTGACCACCAAATGATTGACCAATCTTCCCGTTGTTCTCTTTCTGTTTCGATTTTCTGGGAATGTTCTCTTTCTGTTTCCATTTTCTGCGGATGTTCTCTCTCTTGGTTAAATGAAATGTTAGTCTGAATAGGCAATTACGTACAAATGGTAGCATTCAGTTCAGTAGCAGTTTTCTGGCGGTGTGCAGAGGAGTAAAGGTCTTCGACAAGACAATCACATGGATTAACAAAAACCAACAGAGAAAGTGGAATTTGAACTTGGCACGATGCAGAGCTTCTTAGGCATGATTTGAATGGTTGTCCCTGCATCGTACTAAAAGGAGCACTTGGCCTATAGCCACGCATGCACAAGTTCCCTGTGGTTTTCCAAACGTTCCTCTCATACCAGTTTGAAGCCTATCGGCTCCAGCGCACGAAATCATCTTGTTAATACAGAGAACATGGAATGGATGCACATGAACACATAGATGGACTGCGTCCTTTCCAGTGAATTTGGCCATGTATTTGTTACAAGCAATACGCGCCGCTTCCAACGCCTCGCTCGTTACATTTTCTTTCTCCCAACTCACAAGGTGAATGCAGAAAGGAAACTCGCCCGCTGCTCTTTTTTTCGCACCAACGTCGTATATAAGGATTTTGGGATCTGGAACACCCCGACAGTATCGAGATTTCTGGTAGGGTTTGTTCTTAATCTGGCAATAACACCTGGCTGGACGTCTCCCCATCGTCGTTATAATTTACAGCAGCAAGCCGAACGCTCGTAGTTGAGATAATCGCTGAAAATGCCCGTAGTTTATGATGGAGTCAAGTACAGAGGAACGGTCAGAGAATAGAAATTTATGATTCGAGTTTGAAGTCATATAGTGGGACAGTTTCCATAGAACTTCCGTTGGGTGGCTTTCCATTTTGAAATGCCTGTTGTTTCTGAGGATACCTTGCTGCATTGATTCGAGCTAGCTCCTGAAATTAGTCTTTTATGCGTTTCTCTAACAAGTCTACACCTTCTGTCTAGACTGCACCATTTGTCAGATGCATTTTTAAGTAAATGTTGAATGTTATGAACGTTGTGCTGGAGTAGCTACAGGAGCTACGTAGCAAAAGGAACAGCTTGGACAGCGCCGGCATAAACAGATGATAACGGGTGGATGAACAATTGGATAAAGCTGCTGAAGAAGCTAGAAATCACAGTGATCGCAGGCCTGCAAATGGAAATCAGCTTTCAGACTCGAGTAATAACAAGAATACTGCATTGGAGCCTTCTTCTATGAGAAAAGAACAGATTGCACCATCAAAGCAAGTTGATTTGAAAAAGAATGAATCAAGAAGGCTAGGTGACGAATCAAGTAAAAAAAAATAGTGATGAAAGTCTGAGTGTTTAAAAATCGGATTTTCTGATACATAATGTATGGATAGGAGGGTTTTTGGCTATATTTGTGGTATTCCCCTTGTGGCCACCAGTAATCTCAATACCAGTTTTTTTGTCGTGTGCTGGGATGAATGTGTTACAGAATATGGCCCCCCAATACCATTGTCACCGACACCAATATCCCAGTGGAACTGGTAGTGTTATTAACGTCGGCTAATTGTACAATAGTTGCCTTCATAGAGAACAGCACCAGCAAAAGAATGACACATAGGAAAGTTCCTCCGCCACAACTGCCGCAGTAATATTAGGGACCACATCATCCTTCTTGAGTGGTTTTGATTTGATGATTCACTTCTTTGACCCGAGGATATATTTTGGGCTGATATTCCAGTATGATGTTTTTGATACAGAAAAATGATTTCTTCAGGGGCCTTGCCTTGCAGGTTGGAGATATATAGTAATTTCTTCAAAAGATAGTTAAACTATGAAAGTGGTTTTCAGGATTTCACAGAACAGAGAGTGTATTTTTGGTCATTTGATTGTTTTTACAAATACATTGTTGATTTGATTGTCTGAATAATGGAGAAAAATCATGGATTATTAGAGTTATTAAGCACTCTAATCTTATCTACTGATGGAAGTATAGTTAAAGTCAACAAAAACATTCTTAGATATATTCAAAAATCTTTACAATATGCACAGGAAAAGATTGATTTTTTGCAGCTTGAATCTCAGCTACAGCAAAAAGAATTAAAACAGGGGAGTCATTCTGAACATGTTTATGTTCAGAACATTGAGACTGCAACCCATCAACAACAAGTCAATAATGTTACATTTCATTCAAATAAAGCAGCAAGGTTACATGCAGATGCAGAAAATCAGTCTGCACTTCCCAACTTGTCCACAATAAGCACAGAACTGGTCTTGGATATGACAAGGACTTGTCCTTTCATATTCCAGACTACGCCAAGCCGATCCATTTTCAGAGTGCTGGATTTATTCATGACAGTTCACCTGCTCCTCATGACAGTTCACCTCCAGATGTTCCAGATTCTGCTCCTCTTCCACAGCAACAACAACAACAGAGCGTGAAATGCCAACACTGTGATTGAGTTGGCCATCTTCCATGTAAGCACTGTCATAAAACTAGCCACTCTTCACACAGATGCTTCAGAAACAAACGTCCTGCAAGAACAAAGATTCATCTTGGATGGATCGCTTCTTGGCAATGGGCATCAACAACCAAGAGGATATTCCAAACACATATCAGAACTTGTTCCAGAGTATTGAAAAGTCTTGCAGCTGAGTTTTCTCCATCATCTCACCTGACATGGGGGGAAATGATGGTCATCTACAAGCTTCAAAGCCACATCAAGCGAGCCTGAGCCACAACCTGCCACACCAGTTTCAGAGTTGTAGCCAGAGACAAAGATGCCTGAACATGCCTTCAGTTGACAGTCTGGGACACTTCCTCTAGCAGAAGACTTCAGCTTCTTGCCAGTTTTGGAAGAGTTCTGGAAACAAAATTGAGAACACTTCCTCTAACAGAAGACTCCAGCTTCTTGCCAGTTTTGGAAGAGTTCCAGGAATTGCATTAAGCATTCCAGAGTTGTTGGTCATCCTTAAACCATCATAGGTTGAGATTTCCCTTTCAGGTTGAAGTTTTACCTTTTATGCGGGGTGAGACCTCCCTTTATGGTTGAAGGTTTCCCTCTTTAAAACAATAGGATCACTTCCTCTAGCAAAAAACTTTAGTTTCTTGCCAGTTTTGGAAGAGTTCCGGGAACTGCACTAAGCGTTCCAGTGTTGGTGGTCATCGTTAAACCACCGCCCTTTATACCAACATTTCAGAGAGCACATTCAGCCTAGTGCTGCCATGCATTTTTGCACATTTTGTATTACGGCTCTCTTCTTGGACTCATACATAACCCTTCGGATTAAGGGGGGGAATTTTGGACACCTAATCCTAAATGGGTTAGTGTGGAAACTGAATAGACTAAGTAGTCCAAGAGACCTTGGGATGTGAAACCCAAGAGTCACATAATGTACTATAAATGCAAATCTCTTGTTAATAAAATTGTACTTGCATGCTTTATCTTTCATATTTCTCTCGCTCCCCATGTGTGTTTAACATGTTCAACTAGATCCTTTGTGAGTGAATTAACACTCTAATTGTCACATTAGAGATTGGGTGGATTTTGATACAAAATTCAAAATCTAAAGAATTTGCTGCAGTGAGAGGCACATTCTACAGCCTAGTATCAGGGCGATGTGTAAGTATGTTCACGTTCAACATAGAGTTGACACATGTATTTTTAAAATAACAAATTAAAAAAATTAAATATTTAATTAATAAAGGAATGTGAGCTCTACTAAAAAACAAAAATGCAAATATATAATAGTATTAAAGATAATTAACTGTAGAACAATATTTTGAATTGTTAAAATCGTCAGTGAGGTAGGATGGGATTTATAGGCCATACAGACATCTATGTGATCATGTGCAAGTGATTGATATGACTGAGCTATACATCATAAAGGTGTTGATGAGGCTCTAGCTATGGATATTTAACAACCCATTCTCTCGCATTAATTTAAATTATGATTTTAAATTTGAATTGTGATACCTCCATAACGAAACTACCTAACAAAAAAAAATTCAAGATGCTAAATTCGTTTATACATTTAAAAATTACATTTTAAATAACAAAAAAAATCACGATACAATAAAAATATGCTTAAGTAAATTTTAACACATCTCTAAAAATTAGAATAAATATGCAACCATTTTTATAAAGGTCATAAAGTCATATTAACAGGCCAAAAATTAAAAATAATTTGGTTTGGAATGAATTGATAATTTTTTTCATATGGAGTGGGGTATTATTTCAAGGGTTCTTCTTATAAGTAAATTGAAACTCTAGGTTAGTAGTGTGAGATAAAAGGGGGCTGGAAAGAAATTAAGTAACATGTTAGTAAACAACCAAATCAATATACCATGGAATTTCAATTTGACTTACTATTTTGTATGCTTAGTAGTCAGAAAAGATTAAGTTATACACAATATAGGTACCGAATGGGATTTTCAAGGCATTGATTCTAATTATTTATTTTAATTTAAATAAAGACAGGTACAAAATAAATATAGTGAGCTTTTTAATTTATATCCCAACTTAAATATAGTGAATATACTCTACAAATACTAAATCAAAGAGAATGAGAAAGGTAGTTAAATAATTAAGGAAATTTGGACTTTCATAATTTCAATTTCAAGTATTGTATAATTTTACTAAATATCAGGAGGATACAAAATTGATTCTGGAGGATGTCAGCCAATAAACTAACCAAATTAGCATGGTCCTCATTCTATGATTGTGATAGCTAACCTATGAAGCATTAAAACAAATGGATTTG
Source organism: Pinus taeda (assembly GCA_000404065.3). Taxonomy (NCBI): domain Eukaryota; kingdom Viridiplantae; phylum Streptophyta; class Pinopsida; order Pinales; family Pinaceae; genus Pinus; species Pinus taeda. The sequence goes on from APFE030811743.1 coordinate 235,248, forward strand.
AGCTTTGATGGAGTTAAAAGGGGAAGGTAAAACCACTTGTCTAGGTGAATTCCTGATAGAAGGAACCAATTCTCCTTCCTCCGCATGCTCTTCTCTTCCCTGGTTTTCTCCATCCCGTCTAAGTCATCCTCTTTGCCATAACATTTGTAATGTCCTTCTTTCATTGTGAACCACTACTAGTGTGGCCTTCCACACCAAGCCATGCGAATGACTCCCCCCAAGCACCAAACCCCTCCTCAAACTACTATCCTAACTGCTGGAAGGAAATGCCTTCACAAGTTTGAACATGGGGTTGTCTTCTGTTGAGGTGGGGGCCAATGTTAGTTGAAAGAAGACCAAATCACACATAAAATTTTCCAAAATTAAAGGCTTTACTCTGGCAGCAATACCATCCAACCAGGGGTCTTGTAAGCTTAATTACCATTGCCACTGAGAGCATTGAAAGGAGCTAATCCATCTCCCCACCAGAGCATGCCAACAGAATACACAAGATTGTCTCCATTCTTCATCACAAACTAATTACTAACATACAATTATATACACATATAGAAATAAGAGATAAAAAATGTAGTAGGCTCAAATGTTACCATCCAAATCCAAACACATAAATAGACAAACCACTCAAAGCATCCAAACATAGACATACAAACCATTCAAGATGAGAAACACAGACTGAATTAAAAAAAAAAGAATGATATGGTCATGTCAAGCAAAGAAAAAGAATGTAAATTCCAAAGTATAAGTTTATCTAAAAGATATACATAATAATGATAATCTAAAAATGTGACATTGTTGCCCTCAATTGTAACCAACCTAGATCCATATAACTCTAGATCTATCATGTGATCGGAAGGATCAAATCCTTCAAGGTGTAAACATTTCCTCAAATTATACACTCCAAAGAGAAGGTTTGAACCTAAAGTGATTTAATCCCTATCGGCGCACGACAGATCCATAGTTAGATGAATCTAGGCTGGTATAAGTGAAATAACATCTAAAATTGCACAAATTGTTGATTGATATCCTAAATTTAATAAATAAAGATAGAGAGTTTTGTTTATTGAAAATCTAATTGATAGGTTTAAAACTAAGGTTTAAAATACATCTTACAATAAACATCTGATCATTAGGTGCCTAAGCCCAATTGGAATCTATACCATAATCAAACATATGTGATATTCATGTACTATAATAAATACCAAATTAAACTATATGCTAGATATACCAAAATATCCTCTTTGGTTTTTACAATGGTTTTTCTGAGAATATTATACATTCTAGGCAATAGGACCAATGATAACAAAAATGTCAAGTAAGAGCTAGATACAAGATGACACCAACTTCCTATAGGTATAAAGTTATGTACATTGTGAGTGAGAATTAAGAGGAATTTTTTTAAAATCCTCACTTGAAATGAGATGTGGTTGATCTGTAATCAACCATGTGAAATCAATGATGAATGCCACATTCATGCTTAGGTTGGGAAAGTGAAACAAGTGAGTTGTAGGTCATTGAAAAAATAGCTTCATTTTCGAAGGGAGATAGGGTTAGTTTATAATTGTCTATGTGAAAGAAATAACTAATAAATAGCATGCATACTTAGGTTGGGAAAGAGAAATACCTTCTTGAGTTTTCAAAAGTTGGAGGATGTATGTAAGAATTTCGTTTTCTCATCATGAATGTGCTTCATTGCCAAACATGAAAAAGCCACTTACATACATCTGGTTTTATATAGCTACACTCTTAAATGCTCATTGAGCAAAATCATTATATTTAAAGAAAGATCATGATGTTGGTCAACTTTTTATATGTTGAAAAGACCAGGAAATTTAAATGTTTTAAAGAGTAGTTGAAATGTTAATATTGGATGTTCATGTGCAAAATTATTATAGTTGAATTGAAATATCATGTTGATAAACTTTTTATATGATGAAAAGACAAGAAAGTTATGTTTTTAAAGGATAGTTGAAAGGTTAATACTAATAACAAAGATTAACATGTTGTTATAATTTGTATATTTATTGACCTTTAACACAACCTTAAGGTATTATTAGCATTACTTTTTAGTAAAGTTGTTACCAATCGTAAAGTTGTAATTATTCATATTGACCTCTAAGACAACCTTAAGGTATTATTAGCATTACTTTTTAGTAAAGTTGTTACTAGTCGTATATTTGTAACTAATCATTTAGGGATAGAAATATTCTTACATTTGTTTATTATCTGATTAATTTGCGTTGAGGAGTGCTTTCGCCATTTATATTGTCATTATCACTTAATTACAAACTTAGTTTTAGAAATTTTGGATGAATTTATCATGTCAACAATTATTATATTGATTTAAGGATTACTGATACATTGTTATGTATTTCTTCATTCATATATATATATATATATAAAATTAGTCTTTAGGGATATTGTTTGTTGGTTAGTGAATGTACTACTAAGGTGTTGGCGCCACACAAGTGCGTTGTGCTTGGAGGTGGTGCAGTTGCACCTAGAGACTATAGTGACAACTGTAAGGGATCAACCCCATATAATGTGAATACCATGTGATGTGAATACTGTGTTTGGAGGCGGTGCAGTTGCACCTAGAGATTAAACTGCACCTAGAGATTATAATGACAACCGTAAAGGATCAACGCCATATAATGTGAATACGGAACCAACTGATTCCGCTAATCACAAAAAATATTTCAATAGTTGATCCAGATTGGTTGCGGTGAAATAACTTTTAAAAAATCAAAATGTTAAAGTGTTTCAATAGTTTTTTTTCAGTAGAAATTAAAAAATTAAAATAATTATTTTGGAAATAATTTTAAGAAATGACAAATAATTTTATATGTGATTTTGTAGGAATTATCTAACATATAAATATGGATACAAAAATCTAAACTCCTTAATAATTCAACATTATTAAAAATCTCTACGACAACCAAAATCTTGAAATTTAACAGCTCCAACTCAAATTTCTTATTATTTTCTTAATTTTTTTTTAACTACACTCTTCTACTCCAACTCAAATTTCTCAAATAGTATTCAAAAGTTCCACAAATCGGGGGTGTCGTTGATGTTGTCTTTCTGTTCCTCCTGCCAAGTGGTGGGATTAAGATCGAAAGCCCATGCATTGTCAATTGATGGCACTCTCTCCAAATTCAGGCCGAGGCCGCCAGCGATGCCATCGGATTCCTCGAACAAACGTTCCCAGAAATCGAACTTATTATGTTGCTCCAATATTTGATGACTGTCACTCGACACCTCCGTTTCTGAAGCCGCAGCCGACATTGACGTCGATTTGGTCTCCTCCATCGTCGTATTATCGATATTATTCGAAGGGGGTGGAGTCAGAGGGAGTTGATGCATTGCATTTTTGGCGGCGGCAGCCTGAATCTGCTGCCGTGAAAGGGAAGACGCAGAGGGAATGTCGGGCACAGAATTGGGGAAATTGAATTTGGAGTTGGGCCCTCTCAGACAATACACTGCGGCGTCGTAGGCGCGGGCGGCTTGCTCGGCAGTGGGGTATGAGCCAAGCCATAACTTCTCTCGAGATTTGGGCATTCGAATTTCTGATACCCAACTCCCCCATTTTCGCAATCGGACTCCCTTAAATTGCTGGAAATTTTGCCCGCGATCTCTGTCTTGTATAACACGGGCTTGGTCATGCTCCTGCGGGGAGTGTTTTTCCATATTTGGTGAACCACAAGAAGCTCTGCCGTAGCTGGAGCTTGCTGGGAGTTAGTGAGTTCAAATACAAATCAATGGAATTGAGATATGGAAGTGACTATATATATAGCAGCGAAGGCCAGCCAGTTAAAAGCGGTAACCGCGTGTATCTCTCAGCCAGTGCAATGCAGTCACCGCGTGTATCTCTCTACTCAACACGGAAGATTTGACGCGACACAGGATTCAATTCGATATTCAAAGGAAGACCATCGATTGTCAGCAGAGAGCGACCGTCAGCATTGGGGAATGGATGAAAATATTTTGATCATGCCGTTGTCCCGTGTCTTAATAAGAGTGTCACGAGATCGTCACTGTGCATTCTAATTGGTAGGCGGTTGCACTAGGCAATGGATATTTGCAATGGTAAGATTGTAGATATTTGCACGTAGAAATAAAATATTCGTTTATCACAAGTTTTTAATGTCAAATTCCGTACCGGAGTATTCAAAACCTAAATCATCGTCTGGATTCTCGAACCTCCCCGTTTGGGAAAACGGGGAGGATGGGATTCGTGGTTGGGAAAACTAGACTTTTTTATTTTTTATTTTTTGGTGTTAGAATTTTGATTTTTGTTATTTAAATTGATTTTTTTGAATATATATAGATTCAGTATCTTGAGAATTTTCTAAAGCACTTGAATTATGTGAAGATTATCTATTAAACTTGTGATTTTAATAAATTCATCCCAAAAAATTTCAAAAAATCTCACTAAAATCAACTATATATTTTTTCAATCATTAACAAATAAAAAACAATTCCATCTATATATATATATAATGTGTAGCAATTCCATTTATGTTTATTATATTCATTGAGAAAAAAATCATAAGTTAAAAAAAAGTATAAAATCTGATGACTGTATGAATTTTCAAATAACAACAATGAAGAATATTAACCAAAAAGGGGATTTGAATTTTTAAAGAGTTTTAAAAGCATTTCTCACATGCAATGGTAGAGCACAAGATTAAGTCTCAATATAACAATTATATGACAATTATAAGATACATGGCGTTTCTTTTAAATTAGATTTTAACTAAAGTTATGGTTACACGTATCATTATTATAATTATATTAATAAATGTGGTTGATATAAGTTTATATTAAATATATTTATCAATTATCAATAATATTAAAAATTAATGTTATTAATGTTATTATCAATGATATTAATATAAATATCATAACCATATCAATAATAATTAATATTATATTATTACTATTATATTAAATAATAGTAATAATAATAATCATAATAAATAATTACCATGGATGACCATTGTTGTGACAATGTGACGTTGGACCATGAGATAGTCTTTGTCATAGTGTGACCATGGTTGACCATGATTGAACCCAAAGGTATTATAAACCCAAGGAAATAATATTAAACCCAAGGGATTAATATTATAAATGCAAGGTATATTAACCCTAAAGGGATTGAGATTATAAACCCGAGGGAATAATAAATCCAGGGGATAAATACTAAAAACCCAAGGGATTAAAAACCCAACGATTGATAATATAAACACAAGGGAATAATATTAAACCCAAAGGGATTAATATTATAAACACAAGGTATATAAACCCTAAGATAAATATTATAAACCCAAGGGAATAATAAACCCAAGAGATTATAAACCAAAGGGAATAATATTAAACACAAGGGATAAATATTATAAACCCTGAGATAAATATTGTAAACCCTAACATATATTTTTGTCACAATGCGATGTTGGAATATGGTTAACCATGATTTATATTCATAATGAGAGAAATAAACCCTAAAATAAACATGGTTGACAATGATTTACCATCATCTATTTTCATACTGAGATGATGTTTGTCACAATATGACGCTGGACCATGGTTAATCATGGTTGATTTTCATATTGAGACAATTTTTGGCACATTGTGACATTGGACCATCGTTGACCATGGATGACCATGATTGTAAACCCACATGATTTATATTACCTTAGGATTAATATTATAAACCTTATGAAAAATATTATACCCTAGGAATATGAACCAAATAAACCCAAGGGATCGATATTATAACCCGAAGAGAATAATAAACCGTGGGGATTAATTCTAAAACCCTGAGCTATTATAAACCCAAGGGAATAATAAATGCAAAGGACCACTACTAAAAATATAAGGGATTAAAAACCAAATGGATTGATAATATAAACACAACAAAATAATATTAAACCGAAGGGATTAATATTATAAACCCATGGTATATAAACCCAAGGGATTAATATTATAAACCCAATGGATAAATATTATAAACCAAATGAATATAAACCCTAAGATAAATATTTGTCACAATGTGAAATTGGAATATGGTTGACCATAATTGATTTTTATATTAAGACAATGTTTGTTGCAATGCAATGTTGGGTAATGGTTGACCATGGGTGATCTCCATATTGAGACAATTTGTGTCACAATGTGATGTTGGACCATGGTTGTGACAATGTGATAGACTTTGTCACAATGTGACCATGGTTGACCATGGTTGACCATGTTTGACCATGGTTGAGACAAACTTTATCACAATGCAAGGTTGGACATGTTTGACCATAGTTTATTTTCATGTTGAGACAATGCTTGTCACAATGTGACATTGGTTCATTTTCATATTGAGAAAATTTTTATTGCAATGTGACATTGGAAAATGGTTGACGATGATTATAAATCCAACGGATTTATATTAAACCTAAATCTTAATATTATAAACCCTATGAATAATATTATACCCTAGGAATATGAATCCTTAGATTAATAAACACAATAAATTATATTATAAAGATTTTTAATGGGAAAAATCAAAATATAGTGCAAAATCTTAAAAACAAATGAATAATAGATAATGAATTTTTCAAAAATAAATTCATACAAAATAAAATGAAATGAAATAAGCATTTGTAAATTCATAAATTCATTTACTATACTTTCATATGAATATATTAAATTTTTAAAACATATATCATGTGAAACATTATTGATGGAATTTTAGATCTATAAATTTACAACTTTTTAATGTATGACATATTTACAAAATTGATAATTAAAAAAAATAAAATTATATATTTACTTCATCTATTTTACTTATAATCAATTTACAATATAATGCATTTCAAATTTTAAAAATAAATACACATTTCAAAACATCAACCATAATTTCTAAATTTCATAATTTATTAATCATGGAGGAAATTATCATGGAACTTATTAATATAAACAATGTACTTCATAAGTAAAATATTTCAATGCCCTATTAAGTAAAATATTTCAATGTCAACTAATATGTACAATGAAAAGAAATAAATTTTAATGGTTAAAACATTTTTAAGCATTTCAAGTAATGTTATTATTTTATGTTTGGGCTATATTTTTTTGTCAGTTTTATCTTTGAGATGCAAACATTTGTTTTCAAATTTTGCATTAAAAAAAAATGCACAAGAAGAAATTATAACACTCTAAACACTTCTTATATTTGTGACTAAAATAGATGAATACTAATCTTTAAAGAAAGCAGCTAATAAGATTTGCTTGCAATTTCAAAATTTGTTATTGAGTGATTGCTAATAATTTATTCATTCTACTTTACCTATTTCTACACTAATCCTACATTGAAAAGGACCAAATTCATAGCTAACCTACTTTTATACATTTGTATTTGAAAAGTAAAGCAATCTTTCATATAACACTCCTTCAAATCATTAACATCTAAACCACACTCAGTTACTAAATTTATAACGGACACATAATTGATCTCATGGAGATTCGTGGCATAAGCTAGTCAAACCTTGTATTCCTCATTTGTGCAGCGACACATATTCCTCTTGTGAGTCAAGGTCTCGTAATTCAGCCTCGTTATCCAATATCAAATGCCCAAACTTCTCATAGAGGTTGTCCACCTTAAATTTTCCACTATCAGACACTTGTGGCAACATACAAATATATGTATGTTTAGATATGGTAAGTTGGTGCCATGATTCTACAAAAATACCTTGTTATATATTTTCTTATGTATAAATTAGCGTTATAAATAATAATGAGGAAATTATTAGAATTGGAATAATCTCAAATCCCCAGAAAGTTGGTGGGTGGGGATCCAAGTGGCATGAATGTAAATTTTTAAATTTACTAAAAATAATGAATAATTTTGCTAAGTAAAATTGGTTATATATAAATAAATGTTATAAATAATAATGAAGAACTTTTTAGAATAGAATTGGAATAATATCAACATGGAGGAACTTATCATAATTGGAGTAATATCAATCCCTAGGAAACTGGTGTGTGGAAAGCCACGTGGGGTGAATCTAATTTTTAAAATTTATTAAAAGTAATGGACCATTTTGCTATATAAAATTTTCTTATATATAAACTAATGCTATTAATAATAATGAGTAACTTATTAGAATTAGAATAATCTCAAATCCCTAGGAAATTGGTGGGTGGGGACATGTCACAAATCTAAATTTTCAATTTATTAAAAGTAATGGACCTTTTTGCTAAATTAATTTTTCTTATATATAAATTAATGGTATAACAATGATGAACTTATTAGAATTGGAATAACCTCAACATGGAGGAACTTTTTTGAATTAGAATAATCTCCAATCCCTAGGAAATTGGTGGGTGGGGAGTCACGTCGCACAAAACTAATTTTTTATATTTATTAAATGTAATGGACCATTTTTCTAAATAAAATTTCACTTATATATAAATGAATGTTATAAATAATAATGAGGAGCTTATTAGAATTGGAATAATCTTAAATACCTAGGAAATTGGTGGGTGGGGAGGAATAAAAATTTTAAATTTATTAAAAGTTAATGCAACCTAACAAACATTGTAATACACTACAACAGTTGATAAACATTAAGAAGAAGCATATGCTTAGCATATTCCCTTGAGAATCAATCTAGGCACTCAATTGAAAAAAAACGAGTGAACAAACCTCCTTCCATCTAAAGTTCATATATATAAGCCTAGGCGAATTAATTGGTTTTCAAATATTAGTTTGATGAATTTATGTAATTGATTTCTAACTATATATTTATATTCATAATATTTATATTATATTTCAATATATATTTAATGTATATATTTTAATAATTAAATAGGATCTATGTTTGATATGTTTAGATGGTGAAATGGTAAATATGTAAAATTCAAAATTTAGTGCTTAAGAGTATCTACACAATTTGAATCACCTAAATTGCTCCTGCTAACTTTTTAGGTTTGAGAGAATTTGCTATTAAATGTTGAGTTGAATTTACATAGATTTATGGATTTTCTAATGCTAGAGATGCACTTGAATTATATACTCATTTTCAATGACATAACAAAGATTTATATAACTTGTATTGGACCACCCTCGTGAGAAATAATAACAAGTTCTATACTATAGAGAAACTGACAAACACCTATCTAGGTTAAATATTGTCTTTTTTCTATGGCACATTTTAATCAATACTTTTTTCAAATTTATTCCAGAAAACTAAGTTGGTGCATCTCCTCCTCAAATAGTTATCCTTACTCGAAATATAAAGTATATCTTGACATAAGGCATATATCCTAAGCCAAAAAGTTAATATACAGAAAGTGATGGATATCCTTCTTCAAAATATAAATTATATAGTGACATATGGTAGATATTTCAAGAAAAAAACATAGTATGCACAAATTGATAATTAGGACAAGATTGTCTTTTTTGTTTTTGTTTCGTTTTTGTTTTGTTTTTTGTTTTTTTAGGTTGTGGTTCACGGAAACCTTGGTCAACGAGTGGCGCTATGTCCACATAAAAATCTGGGCTAATCGACCCCGAAGGGAATCTAGCCCCGCGGCCTACTAGCAAGGCCTGACCCCAAGGGCTTCAGGGAGATTGGACCCTCTGACCTCCCAATGTCGAGGCACTAATTTTGACCAACTTAGCTAACCCTTGGGGCTAAGATTGTTTATGTAGTTAAAACCCTCAAGAATAGAAATAATGGAAGACATGAAAACAATTGATTAATGCATAAAAGTAATTTACATGAACATCTCTCAATTCTATCATTGAGAAATGACTCTCGATTTTGAATAAATAAATACGATAGACCAACCAATTGGTAACCCACATATCAAATGTCAGTAATTGTAAGAGATATTTAAATTGTATCATCACTCATACATAGGACATGTTTATGACCATTGGATTAATTAAGTAAAAATCTTATAAATTATATATTTTATAATAAAGATACGTTGAATCAAGTTGAACCTAAACAAACTCCTCATGTCAAAATATCTTAAAATCAACTTATAAGAACATCTTCATCTTCAATTCAAATATTTAAAAAGAGACATTAGACCTTATTCCCCTTAATGAAGACTTCATTAATTCATAACATAGTTTGAAGCTTTAAGAAATTGGCCTCGATGAGGGACATCATGAAAATGTGAATAAGTACTTGATCATCTATATGGAAACAAAGCACTTCAAGAATGTATTTTTAAGAATATTCTGAATGAAGTGCATGTGTAACTCAATTTGTTTGATACCTTAATGTTCCACTAGATCCTTGGTGAGATAAATAGCACTCTAACTATCATGCTAGAGATTGGGTGGATGTTGCTTCCATAATTCAAACTCTAAAGGATTTCTATAAGTGAAATAACATCTATAATTGCAAAAAAAATTATTTAACATTATAATTTTGATAAATAATGATAGGGGATTTTATTTATTGAAAACCTAAATGATATATTTAAAACCAGAATTTAAAACATATATTACAATACATATTTGATCATTAGGGTCATCAGCCCAATTGGAATCTATACAACAATCCAACATAGGATATCTTCATACATTATAATATAGTACCAAATTCAACTATACCATAGATATACCATGGTATCCTCTTTATTGATTTCCAATGGATTTTGTGAGAATCTTACATGTACTAAGAAATGAGACCACCAATTATGAAGATGTCAAGGGAAGTAAGAGCTAGGCAAAAAAAATACCAAGTAACTATAGGTATAAAGTAATGTCCACTATCGGTGAGGATCAAGATAGAAAAAATTTAAATCCACAATTAAAATGAGATGGGATTCATTTACATGAGAAAACAACTATTTATCTCACATGCATTCTAAGGTTGGGAAATAGAAAAGGGTGAATTGTAGGTGGTAAAAAAATAACTCCATATTGGAAGGGAGATGGGTTTATTTTACTATTTCCATGTGAAATAAATGACTTATGCATAACATGCATACATAGGTTGGGAAAGATAATTTATACCTTCTTGATTTTTCAAAACTTGGAGGCTAAGAAAATAATTCAAATGTCCTAAGCCTCTAATGTCAAACTTATTCTGATATTGGATTTCATATGGTTCTGAAGTTTGGTGTCATTAATAGAGTATGAGAATAACATCATTAACATAAATACATGTATAAAACGATGGTCATATACTTTCTCAATATAAATGTTAGGGTCAAAATTGCATCTATGATAGCTAAGGTCAAGAACGAATTGGTCCACTTTTCATACAAAGCTTGAGGATATTGCTTCAAGCCATTGAGGGATATAACTCTAAATAAACCCAAGATTTATTCCATAGAAAATTATCAAGTGGATTTTAAATCCATTTGATAGCTTCCCATCTATACTAGGCAACAAGGGTAACAAAAAAGTGGATGGAATTGATTTTGGAAACTAGGGTACATATTTTTCTATATTCACTTTGTTCTACTTGCGAGAAACATTTGGAAACTAATCATGGTGATATTTACAAACAATACTATTTGCAGCATATTTAATCATGTAAATCCATTTGCATTTGAAAAATTCTTCATTTAAGAAGAGGCAGTAGATCTCATATATCACTCAACATTAAGAAATGAAATTCTTCATTTACTATGGTAATGCATTTTAGATGGCTAGAAGCTTCTTTAAGTATTTCTAGATGTGGAGTCTCTAGAAATTAAGGTAATAGAGAAGAGACTTTGTGAAACTCAAAGTGTGTTTAGCATTGATCAGAAAGATAATCAAGTATATCAATAAATACTTCCCTTGTTGTATATCCAACAAGGAATTTGTGGACTCATTCGGGGGATAAGTTTGAGTAAGAGAAGCATTTATTTCATGGTCAATATTATAGGAGGATTAAAAGGAGAAGGAACATGTGTCAAATATATCTTGCAATTCAAGGAACGGACATCAAATCATTCTCACACTTTGAGTGACCTTCATCACATATAACATCTCCTCTAGTAATTACTTTTGTTGATAGATTAGGTACAATAATTCAATAATGTTTTACATCCTCTACATTACCAATAAAAAATGCACTTCTCAATTTCAAGTTTGTAAGAATTTCTTTTTCTCATCATGAATTGCACTTGTGTTTCATTTCCAAAAATGAAAAGGTCACCCACATATAGTTTTATGTTGCTACAATATTCTTATAGTGTTACACTTTTTAAATCCTTAAAGGGAGCATATTTAACTACATAGTTTTCATAGTTTGTGGAAAATAATTTTGTTGGGTGTGTGCTATATTCTTTGCACAATTAGCCTTATGTACTATCCATTGCATAGGGAGTAGGGCGGGAGGAGGGGGGAGGGATATTTTGGGTCCCTCTGACTCAAGTATTTAGAGGTATATCCTTGAAGAAAACTCTATTTAGTTGTTTTTCATATGTTTTTGGCTTATTTTTTGGTGTTTTTAAGCCTTTTTTTTTTGTCACATTCCAATGCAATTCAGGTTAAGGAATCTAATATAGGTTAACGGATTAGAGTTTTAGATATTGTTGGCTATTATATATGATATTGTAAATGGTGGAGAAAGTACATTTAGACTTAGAGGTGTGGTTCTAAACATTTGTTGGTTTTCCTAATTAAGGGTGTTAGGGTAAATATATGAGGATTATGTTTTATTGGTACTATTTTTTACTTTTTTAATTATAAAAAATATATATATATATGCATTTTTTACTGTAAAAGGTTTTAAACATGTAGCTTTTCCTACTACTAAGATTGTATTTTACAAATATTTAACGATATTTCAAAATTAAAATAAAAGTTGGATAGATGTCAAAATTCTCTATCTTCTTAATAGCATAAAATCATTAGAGTTTCCCCTTTCACAATACTTTCAAATGTTCCTCCAACCGAATGAATAAAGTTATATATATATATATATATATATATATATATATATATATATATATATATATGACTTCCACTTGTTTGTACATACATGCATCATGGATGGTTCTTACATTATTATTCATGAGAATAATTTCACTTCTTAATATTGGACTCATATTTCAAGGAAAGATCCATTGGACCATAACTTCACAAGTAGGACCATTGTGTCCCCAGCTTTGTGGGCTCTATTAGTGGTTCTTTCCATTGCAATTGTGAGAGTTTATTGTTACTAAGAAAGATATTGGTCATAAAGAAGAAAACAACATAATTGAATAAAGTTAAGTTAAGGAACTTAAATACCCATGCAATTTTAGTATGAGGCCACTCCCTAAGGATGAGATCTTCCATTACAGCTACACCATTAGACTTCATTGTCAACACTACATTCTTCAGTCATTATAACCTCTCCCACATTTCCATCTCCATTTACTTTTGCATTCCCATTTTACCATTCCCAAGGTATGATAATTATTACACTTGCAAAATGCACTTAGTAAAACCTATAACATAGTACATGTGTTATTGGGATCTTAAATAATACTTCTAATCACACTATATATTGATAACTATCTCACAAAATAATTGTATTCTCCCCCCACCCACCAAGAAAACCACCCCTACCCAAAATTAAATCTCCCTAATTAAGAAAAAACCTAATTTTTGCCTGACCTCCCTTATTTTTACCAAATACCCATTCCCTCTCACACCCATATTGTTTCTCCTCATCCCCTACCTACCCTTCCACCAATATCTAGAATATATTGACTCTATTTTCCCAATTTTAAAACCCCTTGTTATGAATGAACATGATAAGGTATTACTGGAAAGGGTGAAGCTCTCATGGAAAAATTATAAGGGAAATCAAAAGGTTTCAAAGGGATGGCTTCTCCTTACCCTATTATAATCCAGTCAATTTAATGAAGGAGAAGGATGACATAACTTCACATATGCCACCCATCTTCCTTTATAATTTTACATGCAATTGATTAGAGGAGAGGTCAACAATGCACCTCTTCAATTCTCAGGGGACATAGTCTTTCTTCCAAACTCTCACCTTGTTCTCTCTATGATCCTCCCAACCTTGTTTTAGTGATTCCTTGATTTATTATACCATGGTCTAGACTTACTCATGTTTCCTCTACCATCTAGTTAAAGAGCTCTATTCTTTTCATAAGAGGGTGAATAAATGCAAGTGTAAATATGAAGAAACCTAATATACTACTCATATTTCTAGTTTCACCATCATCTATTGCAAAGGAAGGCTAGATAAATTGAAATTTGAGGGTGGAGAAGTGAATACACAGTCGCATTGTGATATATATCACCAAACTTGAGTGGCTAGCACTCACATGGATTTTCCACACTTCCAACCATTCGTAACAAGCACACCTTGGCAATCAAGGTGGCTATTTAAGATTATGAATTCGTCAAAAATTTGATTGGAATCTCTTCCACTAGTATCAAACCAAAAATGGACCCCACAGATTAGAAAAATATACAACCCTCATAGATGCACTTAAATTGGTAGCCATTGCTTCCTTGCAACTTTAACTTTCAAGGTTTTACAATATTTATATCTCCTTTCATTTTTTAAAACATTAATGTTATAGGAAACATGCCTATAGAAATCTAAACAAAGACTCATGGTTTGTAATATTAATATGTAATATACTAGAGTTTTTAGAGCCATTATGTGATAACATTGTTTGAACAACCAATCATTATATTTTCATTAAAATATAAAGGAGAGTAACCAAAATTTGAAAGGATTCCAATAACTAATTATGATAATATATTACTAAAAACATTTTATGTACATGTTAATGTTGCTTTATTGTCAATAAAAAAATATATTAAAATAATATTAACATTAAATATTATCAAATTTTAAATTATCTTTTGAATCATATCCGCCTGTAAATTTTAAATTCTATTCTAAATCACATTTAATCAAATAATATATAAATCTATTAATATTTATAATTATTAATCATTAATTTTAAGAAAAAATAGTATTTAGAAAACCTTAAAACAACAGGTACCCCATATCCAATCCATCCTTGATCTGTATGCCATAGTGTTTAGAGAGATTCCACCAGGGCAACCACTAGATCAGGGGTTTGAGCACACTATCGAGCTTGAGCAGGGCATCCAGGCAGTGATCACCACCCCTATAGGCAACCCAAGGCCAATCGGGATGAGATTGAGCGGGCTATCCATGAGTAGCTGGCTCTTGGGCACATTCGACCGAGCACGAGTCCTTTTGCTTCTTCTGTGGTGTTGGTGAAGAACAAGGACGGTACATTGAGGATGTGCATTGACTACAAGGGCTTGAACAAGAAGACCCTGAAGAACAGGTAGCCCATACACAGGATCGATGAGTTGATGGATGAGTTGAGGGGAGCACAACTATTCTCAAAGATTGATTTGAGATCTAGGTACCATCAAATTCATGTGAGGGAGTAGGACATTCCCAAGACCACCTTCAGATGTCACTATGGGCACTTTGAGTTCTTGGTGATGTATTTTGGGCTAACCAATGCCCCCTCTACATTTCAGTCCTGCATGAATCACATCTTCCATAGTCACTTGCGGAAGTTTGTGTTGGTATTCTTTGATGACATTCTCATTTACAACAGGACTTGGGAGCAGCATCTCCAGCACATTGAGACGGTATTGCATATCTTACAGGAGTAGCAGTTCTATGCCAAACTCTCCAAGTGTGAGTTTGGGTTGACGGAGATGTTGTATCTGGGACACGTCATAGGAGTGGATGGAGTGAGAGTCCATGGGTAGAAGATCAGGGCCATCAGGGAATGGCTGGGGCCAAGAAATGTGATGGAACTTCAAGGATTCATTAGCATTTGTACTTACTACCAGAAGTTCGTCAAAGGTTTCTCACAACTTGCTACACCCTTGACAAATTTGACAAGGAAGGGGGCATTCAGTTGGTTAGATACAGTACAACGAGCCTTTAACAGGGTCAAGGAGGTTATGAGCAGCTACCCAGTGCTTACATTGCCAGATTTTACGCAGCCCTTTGTTTTGGAGTGTGACGAATTGGGAGAGGGGATCGGCACAGTATTGATGTAGGGAGGTCACCCTA